>JBAMBR010002869.1:0-97024 GCA_037044475.1 Zaprionus obscuricornis
AAGTCTGAGAAACTCCAATGCCTGCAGCACTTTTTTTTTGGACTCTTGTATATCAGACAAATATATAGACAAAGACATTTATCTGGTTTATCCCAAGAAACAAAAAACAAAATACACACAAAAATCGCTTAAAAAAACTCTTTGAAATTCTTGTTGCGCCTTCAGCCAAAATCAGCTTCAACTTCAACTTCAACTTCAATTTGTATTTTAATTTCAATTCATCATCAGCAGCAGCATCAGCAGCAACATCATCATGATAATCACTTGTCACTTGATTTAGTGCGCTATGATCTATGAGCACAGATCTTAGAAATATCATCATTATGATCATCATCATCATCATTATCATTATCATCATCATACTTGACCTCATTTGTCAAATATAAAGCGAACTTTTGGTTGCTTCTCTACAAAACACAGATGTAAAGCAGACATAGAAGCAGCAGCAGCAGCAGCAGATAAAGAAATAATAATAATAATAATTATAATAATTAATTTATAATTTATAGCCAAAAAAAAAACCTTGAAGTGCAATTCAATTAATAAAAAAAAAAAACAAAAAAAAATAAAATTTGTAGCTAAATATACAAAAAATATGAAGCGAGGGTCGACTGATAAATAAGCGTGCGTTAAGCTAAATTTCAATTTGAATAAAAATTAAAATTTAAATTTAATTTCAAATATTTTTTTCATTTTTTTTTTAAAGATTTTTTTTTTTATACAATGAAGCGTCGCGTGCTAGAAATAAAATAAATTAAAAGCAGAAAAAAAAAATAAAAATAAAAAAATGAGAAAACAAAGATTAAGTTGAAGCTGAAACTGAAGCTGAAGCTGCAGATAAAGATACAGCTTACAGACTAGACTAACTTAAAGATACAAATACTTGTGATATAGCATAAAAGAGAGAGATAAAGAGAGAGACAGAGAGAGAGAGAGATAGACAGAGATAGTTAGCTACAGATAGAGAGAATATTTGGTTCCGGCTTTTTCGGCATTGTTCACATGCTGCGCGCTTAGCTAAAGCTTAAAGCTGCAAACTGAAAGAAAGAAAGAAAGAAAGTCTGTCAAATCTTGACTGTTGCTCTAGCTGCTGCTGCTGTTGTTGCTGCTTCTTCTATATCTTTCTCTACTACATCAACATCAACATCATCTACTGCTGCTGTAGCTGTTGCTGCTCTTCAACTTTATTTCTTTTGTCTTTTTTCTACAGCCTTCATTCGTTTCTAAAATCAAATTGCTTGCAAAGAAGAAAAAAAAAATTCATTAGCCTCTCGCGTAATGCCCAGCGGCGCGCTGAGCTGAGAAAAAAAAAAAAAAAAAACAAATAATATTAAAACGCCTACGCGTGCCACGCCCAGCTAGCTGCTAGCTGCTGGCAATGCATTGTTTTTGTTGTTGTTTTTTTTTTGGCTAACTTTTGAAATTTCTACATAACAATTTCGGTGAAAAAGAAAGTTGCGACAATGACTGTCAAACTGTAAACGCACCCAAAAAAAAAAAACGACGAAAAAAAAAACATTGTTGAAACGATGAATCATGGCAGCAGCAAAAATGCCAGCGTATTTGTTGTTGTTTGTTGTTGTTCATTGTTTGTTGTTGTTGTTGTTTGTTGTTGTTGTTGCTGTTGTTGCTGTTGCTGTTGTTGAAAGTGTTAAGTGCATTGCATAGCAAACAAAAGAGTTTAAAGCCATAGCCATAGCCTGATAGCCATAGCCTCATAGTCATAGCCATAGCTATTAGCTCTCAGCTCTTAGCTCTAGCTATATATTTTTTAGCTATATATTTTTAAGCTAGTTGCGCTTTGCTGTTGTTGTTGTTGTTACCCTTGTTGTTGCTGTTGTTGCTTGTTGCTTTCTGCTGACCAACACACTGCAAAATGCTTTTCGGTCATTTGCCGCTCATTGCTCAACATTTGGTTTTTTTTTCTTATTTTTCTTATTGTTATTTTTCTACTGCTTCTTCAACTTGTTGTTGCTGCTGTTGTTGCTGTTGTTGTTGTTTTTTTTAGAGTTTGTTTGCATTTCACTTTGAGCCAATTTAGAGTTTGTTTTAGTTGTTGTTGCTGTTGTTGCTGTTGTTGTGGCATTTATCAATTTTCAGTTTTTTTTTTTCTGTTTCTGTTTCTGTCAAAACATTTAAAATTGTTGCAAACATTTTTCCAGTTTTGTATTTGCGCTTTAATTGCAATGCCACATGCAACACATGCAACATTTATCAATATCTATCTATCTCTCTCTCACTCACTCTCACTCTCTCTCTATCTCTTTCACTCTTGTGTCTCTGCTGCTGCTGCTGCTGCTACTTTGCGTGTCTCAACAATTGCAATAATAATTTTCAATAATTTTTCTTTTCATTGTTGTTGCTGTTGTTGCTGTTGCTCTTGTTGTTGTTGTTGTTGTTGTTAACTTGTCTTGTTAATTTTATGCGCTGTTAATTTATTGATCTTTTTTTTTAGCTTCTTTTTTGTTGTTGTTGCTATTTTCTTGGCTGCTCAATTTGTTTGCACTTCATTCCTTGTCGATCGTTAGCCTTATATACAGTTGTACAGTCACTGTGCAGTTGCTCTCAAACTGTTGAGACACTGAGTCAGCCAAAAGGCAATATATGAAAAGGAAGCTGCAAATGATTTGCACAGTCTTGGCAATAATAATTCATACTCATAAATATGTCATGCGCTTATTTCTCTCTCTCTCTCAGTCTCTCACTCTCTCTGTCTCTCTCTCTCTCTTATTCTCTGACTGTGAAACATTTGTTGGTTTTGCGGCTGCTGCTGTTGCAACATTGCAATTGAAGCCAATGGCGCCGCTGAGACTTTAGCTAAGAGTGAGACAGGCAAGAAGAGACAGAGATAGAGAGAGAGAGAGATGCAGAAGTATGACTGTGTGGTTGGCGAATTATTCATTTTGCTATAAATACTTGAAAAAGTGCAGAGCAAAAAATAAATATAAAAAAAATAAAATTCATTTTAAATAAGTGTAAAAAAAAAGAAAAAAAAAAAAACTGAAAGCAATTGTCGTCGCTGCTGTTGACAGTTTGACAAGCATAGGCAGCATACGCAGCACAGTACACAGTGCAAACAGCAGGCGACAGATGCAAATGAATATGATAAACGATGTGCAAAATGGCAAAGATGAAGTAGATAAAAGAAGAAGAAGAAGAAGCAGAAACAGACTGCGAACTGTGGAGGGAGAAGCAACAGCAGCAGCAACAGCAGCAGCAAAAGAAGAAGAAGAAGCAGCAGCAGTAGTACAAGTAACTGTAGGAGAAACAGCAACAGAATTGAGGAGCCGGACGTGCGTTGACCCACATAAAGCAGCCACGGCATAAAAATACAAAAAAAAATATAAAAAAATACAAAAAAAAAAAAAAAATCAAAACGCAAAAAATATGTAAAAAAAAAAAAAACGAAAAAAAAAATAAGCACAGATTGTGATACATGCGACGAGTTTTATGCATATGCGATACAGATACAGATACAGCAAGAGAGAGAGAGAGCAAGAGAGAGAGAGAGAGAGAGAGATAGTGACAGTGAGAGAGAGAGAGAGAGAGAGACGAATGAAAAAGTGAATGTTTTGTGAATGTTTTCTGCTGCTGCTGCTGCTGCTGTTGCTGCTGTTGCTGCTGCTGCTGTTGCTGTTGTTGCTGTTCCTGCTGCTGCGGGTGGTCAGTCAACAAAGCGACAATGCAGAGCAAAATCTCAAAGCACAACATTGCAACACATAAATCAATCAAACAATTTCTTGCACTCTCTTTCTCCCTCTCTCTCTCTCTCTTTCTCTAACTCTCTTTCTCTTTTTGCTGCTTTTCAGCAGAAATTTCTATATGCAAAATTTAAAATTTTTGAATTTTATCAACAAAATTTTTTTGTAAATTTTTTTCTCATCGATCTGCAGCAAATGCTTGCAGCAAACTGCAACATTGTCAGCAGCAGCAGCAACAGTCAAGTGTTTGCATACTTTTTGCGTGCAGTGTAAACATTGCCGCAAAGCATTGACGTCAACTCTGCCGCAGCAGCTCAGGGCCAACGCAGCGACAACTGCAGTAGCAGCCGCAGCAGCAGCAGCCACTGCCTGTTATTGTTGCTGCTGCTGTTGTTGCTGTTGCACCTGAAGCAGTTCACGTAGTGCAGCTTTAGGCTGACCCTGTTGGCTGCCACAAAATTGCCAACCCTTGCAGCGTTGCCAACGTCATCAATGTTGCAAAATGTTGCCAATGTTTGGCGCAAGTAAACAAAAAACTTTTTGTTGCCTATCTGCTGCAAGTACTGCTTGCCCCTCCCTCTCCCCCTGCCCCTTACATGCTCTTACTACGCTTGTTAAATCAATATATAGTTGCGCTGGGCGTGGCACAGCCTTAATTGCCGCAGCTGTGTAATTAAAAGCGAGCACGCGCAAAAAAAAAAAAGATTTTCCAAGATTTTTTTTTTCTGTTCCCAAAAAGTTTTGACAGCTGCAAAATCAGCAGCAGCAGCAGCAGCAGCAGCGGCAGAAGAAGAAAAAGAAGACTTAGAAAAGGAAGTTGTTGCCACACAAATTTCTCAGTATTTATGCCAGGTAATAGTAGCAAAGTCTTCCCCCCTCCCCCTTCCTCTTCCTGCTGCTGCTGCTGGCTGTAAAGATTACAAGCTGAGATGCGGGTAAAAAAAATTGTTGCTGCTGTTGCTGCTGCTGTTGGGGCTGTGAAATGAAGTAAATTCAGGTTGAGTTTCTAGGAAGCGAAATATTTGCTTCTTCTTCTTGTTACTTCTTCTTCTTCATTCTTCTTCTTCATTATTCTCATGTTTCACGCTTCGTTGCCAAATTCTCAGGCAGAAGAACAACAACAGCAGCAGCAACAACAACAACAGCAACAACAACAACAGCAACAACAAAGCGAACAACGTCGCGTTCATCAGTTTAATTCAAGTTGAAAGCCAAAAGTCTTCGCTTCGGTTGCCGCCCTTTTAGTCAAGGGCTAAAGGCTTTCCTCTCTCTCTCTCTCTCTCTCTCTTTCTCTAGCTCTCTCTCTCTCTCTCTTTCGTTCTTTTGCTGTGGCGATCCCGCTCGCAAACTTCATCACACGCGCAATTATTTTATGAGAAAAGCAAACGAAGCGCAACAACAATGCCAAGAACTACAGCAAACGAGAGAGAGAGAGAGAGAGAGAGAGCGAAAGAGAGAGAGACAACGCTAAAGATTGGGCAAGAGTTGAGCGAGCTGGCTGGCGGCAAACTTTTGTCAGCTGTTTGTAATTTAAATGCGCAACTTACACAAAAAAAAACCAAAGAAAAGAAAAGAAAAAAAATAAAGCAAACGCTGCTGCTTGCCACCTCTAACAACAGACGCACACACACACACACACACACACACACATACATGCATACTGAGAGTGCAACACATAACGCGCACAGCTAGAGTCTCGCCCCACAGTTTGTGCAGCCAAGTGGAAACGGCGCAGCTTCAATGCACATGCGCAGGCAGCCCAAAAGGGCCGAAGGCGACTGCGACGCAGCAGCAACAGCAGCAGAGGGCCAAGTATAGGGGCCAGAGCTAAGAGGCGCTGAGAGGGCTAAGGGCTCATTGAAAACTTGAGTAATGAAAAAGAAAAGAAACAAAAAAAGACGAAGAAAAATGAAAAGCGCTGCAACTAAAGCAACTTTTTGCACAGTGGTTAAAAAATAAATAATTAAAAAATAAAAAATATAAAAAAAATATTAAAAATATATATAAAAATATTTAGAAAAATTTTAAAAAATATTTTTATAAATTTTACAAATTTTAAAAAATATTTTTAAAATATAATAAACTTATTAAAATATAAAAAAAATATTTCTAAAAATTTCAAATATAAAATAAATGAATTAAAATATTAAAAAATATTTATAAACTTCAATTTATATAATATTTTATTAATTTTTTATTTTTATATAATTTCATATTTTATTTTTATTATTTTATTTTATTTTTTTTATTTAATTTTATATTTTATAAATATTTTTATTTTATAAAAAAAACTATTTCTCTGCTGTGTAAAAAGAAACTGTTCCCACAGTTTTGTTAAGATCATTTACAGTTTGAGAATCATGAGCTTGCCAGCCAGCAGGCGTGCACACTGAGGCATGACAAAGGAAGTGAACCTGGAATTTGGGTTCAGGGTTGTGGGTTCCGCTTCTGGTTTCTCTCTCTCTGTGTGTGTGTCTTCTCTTCTCTCTTTCACTCTCTCTCTCTCTCTCTCTCTCTCTCTCTTTCTCTACTCTTTCTCACTGTTGCTTTTTGTCTCTGTTTATTTTTTGCCCGTGGGCGTGAGACTTATTTAGCTATAAAACTTCTGTTGCTGCTTCTTTCTTAATCAAATTGTTGCAACTAATTTGATGCGCTGCACACGACGTTGCATGACAGCTCAGCTCAACTCACAGAGACACAAAGCAACAGACACTCGGTCCGGCAGTCTGCAAGTGTGGGCGAAGTGTAAAAGGGGAAGCAACGGTAGATAGAGAGAGTGAGAGAGAGAGGGAAAGGGGTTAAAAGGAGAAGAAGAAGAAGAAGACTCCTTAATTATGCAAATTGCATGCTTGGGTTCATTGCGCACAAATTGGGTCAAAGTTGTGACATGCAACACACAACGCAACGCAACGCAACGCAACACAAGGCAAGGCAAATGCGCACTAGCTCACGTTGCAAGCACACATACACAGAGAAAGAGAGAGAGAGAGAAAGAGAGAGAAAGAGCATTAGCAGCACAGCAAAAGGCAATTAAAAATAAAACGAAAAAGCAGATGAAAAAAAAAAATAAATTTAAAAATATTAAAAAAAAAAAATAAATCAAAAGCAACAAAAATTATTTCGCGAACTATTTAAAATGTTTAAATTATTTGTTTGCGCTTTTTACTTCATTTTCACATGCGCCAACTATTTTTAACATTTTTTTTTTTTATTTTTATTTTTATTTTTATTTTAGTTTATTAAGTAATTAAAAAAAAAAAGAAAAAAAAAAAAACAAATTTAAAAATCAATCGTCAACTTGCATAATTTTCAAATTTTAATTTTGGCCATGCGACATTTGAAGTTGTCGTTGCCGTTGTTGTTTTTGTTGTTGTTGTTGTGCCCAATTTGGCGGCGCCTTTCGCTTTTTTTGGGCTAATGAAATTGTCGCGAACAACAGCAACAACAACAACAACAACAACTGCGACCAGTTGCCATAAATGGAAATTGTTTATGTGATGTTTAACTTAAAATAAATATAAATAAAAAATAAATATATAAATGATTTGTTTATGTGCAATGCTGCTAAAACTGTCAACACGCTGACTCAATTTCAAACTCAAACTCAAACCACAATTGAACTATAAAATTCTCGTTCTCATTTGCAAAGCTATTTACAACATTTTCTACAACTTTATTTTAAGCAGCAACATTTTTTTTTCTTGGAATTCATTTTCCGTTTAGTTTTATTTCAATCTTTTTTTTATTTTTTCTCTCCCTCTCTCTCTCACTCTCATTCTCTCTCTCTCTATTTTTAATGAGCTTCATGTGCGATAAGCAGTCGTTAAGTCGCCAGAAGTCAGTCAGAAGAAACATAGAGAAACATTAAATTTTCTATACTCGCTGCTGCATATACAGAAAATATTCTACAGCTCAACTCTTTGCTCTTCGCTCTTCACTTTTTGCTTGACTTTTGTATGTGACTTAATTTTGTTTATTTTATTGTTGTTTTTGTTGTTATTTTTTTTGGCACTCAACTCACGTTTTATGTGTGTTCAAGTCTTTAAACTACTTTCAATAACTTCATGAAGCGTAAGAAACAGCGCTAAGCAAAGAGAACTGAGAGAGCGTCGTGCTCGTGCGCGACATGAAGTTGTAAAGAAATTTGAGAATAAAATAAAATTTAAATGAAATTAAACATAAATTAAAATAAAACATTTGCCAGCTGCAATTAAATTTAAATTAAATTAAATTAAAAATTAAATTAAAAATAAATTAAAATTAAATAATATAAAAAAATATGTATATAAAATATTTAAATAAAAAAAATTAATAATAAAATATTTAAATAAAAAAAAAAATAAAATAAAATATTAATAAAATATAATAATATAATAATAATAAATATAATAATTTATAAAATAAAATACTTCAGCTCTCTCTCTCTTTCTCTATCTCTATCTCTATCTCTCTCTCACTGTCTCTATCTCTATCTCTATCTCTATCTTTCTATCTCTCTCTCTATCTCTATCTCTATCTTTCTATCTCTCTCTCTATCTCTATCTCTATCTCTATCTCTATCTCTATCTCTATCTCTATCTCTATCTCTATCTCTATCTCTATCTCTATCTCTATCTCTATTTCTATCTCTATCTCTATCTCTATCTCTATCTCTATGTCTTCTTATCTCTATCTCTATCTCTATCTCTATCTCTATCTCTATCTCTATCTCTCTCTCTCTCTATCTCTCTATCTCTATCTCTATCTCTATCTCTATCTCTATCTCTATCTCTATCTCTATCTCTATCTCTATCTCTATCTCTATCTCTATCTCTATCTCTATCTCTATCTCTATCTCTATCTCTATCTCTATCTCTATCTCTATCTCTCTATCTCTATCTCTTTATCTCTCTATCTCTCTATCTCTATCTCTATCTCTATCTCTATCTCTATCTCTATCTCTATCTCTATCTCTATCTCTATCTCTATCTCTATCTCTATCTCTATCTCTATCTCAATCTCTATCTCTCTCTCACTGTCTCTATCTCTATCTCTATCTCTATCTCTATCTCTATCTCTATCTCTATCTCTATCTCTATCTCTAACTCTATCTCTATCTCTATCTCTATCTCTATCTCTATCTCTATCTCTATCTCTATCTCTATCTCTATCTCTATCTCTATCTCTATCTCTATCTCTATCTCTATCTCTATCTCTATCTCTATCTCTATCTCTATCTCTATCTCTATCTCTATCTCTATCTCTATCTCTATCTCTATCTCTATCTCTATCTCTATCTCTATCTCTATCTCTATCTCTATCTCTATCTCTATCTCTATCTCTATCTCTATCTCTATCTCTATCTCTATCTCTATCTCTATCTCTCTATCTCTATCTCTATCTCTCTATCTCTCTCTCACTGTCTCTATCTCTATCTCTCTATCTCTCTATCTCTCTATCTCTCTATCTCTCTATCTCTCTATCTCTATCTCTATCTCTATCTCTATCTCTATCTCTATCTCTATCTCTATCTCTATCTCTATCTCCATCTCTATCTCTCTATCTCTCTATCTCTCTATCTCTCTATCTCTCTATCTCTCTATCTCTCTATCTCTCTATCTCTCTATCTCTCTATCTCTATCTCTATCTCTATCTCTATCTCTATCTCTATCTCTATCTCTATCTCTATCTCTATCTCTATCTCTATCTCTATCTCTATCTCTATCTCTATCTCTATCTCTCTCTCTCTCTCTCACTATCTCTTTCTCTTCCATCACTCTCTACTCCCTCATCATTATTTGCCACCTTTAACATTATCTGCACCCCATGAAATTCTATTTGAATTTATTTCTCACACATTTTATGCAGAAATATTTCTTTATATGCGGCTACGCTTCAGCTTCATTTCGCTTTTAAATGTTCGAACATTGAAAGAACATTCTATGCATATCTAATGTATGCCATCTATCAATAATAAAACAAGAAAAAAAAAAAAAAAAAAATGTTCAAGTTTTTTTTTTCTTACTACTTGTGACAATCGCATGCAGTTTGAGCTGCACTGACAGTTTGACACGCACTCTATTGATTTATTTGCCGCTGGCATTTGATTTATATACGCGACTTATACTTACATATATATACTATATATAACTGAACAGCAAAAAAAATGTAGAAAAAATTTATATAAATATATATTTGTATTATTTGCTGTCAGCAACAACAACAACCACAACAAGAAGTCGACGGCAATGTGTTGTTGTTGTTGTTGTTGTTGCTGTTGTCACAGGCAGCTAAACATAAATCATGTCAAGGGGGGGTCGACGCATGTGGGCTGTGCCATGGGGGCTACACTTGCCACATAAGTGCGAGCGAGAGAGAGAGAGACATACGCTAGAGTCAAGACTCGTTGGAATTGAGTTGGTGGCGCACTTGGATCTGGACTTGGTTGCCACTTTGCACGTGCGTGGCCCCCCTACACTCACTCACACACACGCAGAGAGAGAGAGAGAGAGAAAGAAAGAAACACGTAATATTATATGAGGGCATATTTAACACACACACAGGCACACACACTCCTCCCCCCCCCCTCCTCCTCCTCTTCCTCACTCTGTTCACTTTTTAATATCAATCACTTGTGCTGCCTGATGCTTGCTGCCTTGCAACTCTTTCGTTTTCTTCATACACTTTTTTTTTCATTAATTTTTGGCCTTTTTTTTTTTATTGTACGCTCTGCCAAACTTTTGGTGGTAACGAAAATGTGCGTTGCATAAGTTATGAATATACAACAGCACAGTTTTAGAGTCATTGATTATTCAATACTGCTGTTTGTTAAGGGTTTGACAAGCATTGGCAAGCTTCTAGCTAGACTTGAAAGTCGATAGCTGCATAAAAAAGGGCAAACAACTGCAAAACGTCAATTTCCTGTGCACAACGTTTGACAAGCATTGTGCATGCACTCAAAGCAGCAGCAGCAGCAGCAGACAGGCAGGCAAACAGACAGAGCAGACAGACAGGCAAGCATTAAGTCAGCTTCCTTTCTCAGTTGCCTTTTGTTGGCATTCTGACAGCATCTGCTGCTGCTGCTGCTGCTGCCGTTGCCGTTGCCATTGCTGCCCCATGATTTTGTACTTTGTTTTCATTTTGTGGCAGCTAAAGATTTCAACGCCCCCGCAGGCAAAACTGGCAGCAAAATGCAAAATGCACATTTTTAATGACTGAGGCGCGCGTTGCACTTGAGGCAGCAGCAACAACAACAACTGCAACACAAACACAAACTGTTGTTGACGTTAGCGTCACTCACAGGATTTGCACAACTGCAACAGCCGCAGCAGCCGCAGCAGCAGGGTTAACATTGCAAGGGGTTGCTGCATGGCAGCAGAGAGTAGGCGCTGTGCGGCGTGCAGGAAGTACATAACTCTCAGGGTCTGTCGACGACATCGATGCGCCGACTTCTCTGCCCTTCGACTTATGTAAATCGTCTTTAGATTCTTTTTTTATTATTTTTTTTTTATTTTTTATTATTTATTTTTTTATGGCCTGTGTTCAATGCAGTCGCATTTCAAGGGTTGCTTTTGTCTTTTGCCTTCAATTTCCCCCGCTAGCTTTGCTGTTGCAACATACTGTCCCCTAAGCAAAGAGCGCTGCCTCCTATCCCATTAACCTTAAAAGTGATATGTATGCCATATGTGCTGGATTTTTCTTCTTCTTCTTACTCTGCCTCTGCCGCTGCCTCTGCCACTGCCACTGCCTCTGCTGCCGCTGCTTGCTTCTGTATAGCGTCTGCTTTTAGCTTGCTGCGACAATGTTCTCTGAGTTTTTGTTCTGTTTCTTTTTTTTTTGAGCTCGTAACACTTATTACTAGCCATCTCTTTCTCTCTCTGCTTCTCTGTCTCTCTCTCTCTCTCTCTGTCTCTCTTTCACAGTCAGGCGCCTGGTTTTATTTTTTTTGTAATCCGCTTAAATTCTCAAGAATCAGCACACAGCGCGCTCTTGTCATAAACAACAATCATTAACATTGCCAAGACTTGATCATCATGATCTTCAACATCATCATCTTCAACAACATCATCATCATCATAATTATAATTGTCATTTTTTTTATTATTTATTTTCTGTCTAGCATTTTGTTAAATTTTTTATGCTTTCCTTTCCAAGTTTTGCCATGTTTCAAGTTCTTCATAGATTTTCCGCTTGTTCTTAATACTTTTACATATTCTTACTCTTTCTCTTTCTCTTCATCTTCATCTTCCTCTGCATCATTCTTTCTTCTCTTTTCCCTTCTTTCAGCTCTAGACTTTCAATTGGTTTCAAAGTTTTCGTTATACGTCTGGCAATGCGTTTTTAATTAGACTAAAGACTAAAGTCTCATCCCACTGCCTCTCTGTCGCTGCCCCTCTGTCGCTGTCACTTCTCCCTTTTGCCGCAAGCGTGTAGCAGCACACAGGCAGACAAATCTCATCAAATTAGATTCAACATAACTTGACACATTCCCTCAGGCAATTAACTCTAGTGTCTTCCACTCTTTCCCCTCCCCCCCTCTCTCTCTCTCTCTCTCTTTGTCTCACTCCCACGAATATTCTCCCTTTGTCTGTACAATTGCCAGGAAATTAAGTTTTGGTCATTGTCTGATGAGTCATGCCGCCTCCTCAGCACTGCCACGCCCTGGCATTGGCACGCCTCTGTCTAGATTACCAACCAATAAGCTAAAGTCAGACAGAAAGTCGACAACTGTTTATCCAACTATTTATCTACCCCTGCCACTTCTCTCTTTCTCTCTCACTCCCTCTACTCCACAGTCCAAGCACTATGCTGATGAAGCCAACAAAGCGTGTGACGTTGTCTGATTCCCATTTAACCTTCCTCTCTCTCTTTCTATCTCCCTCTCTCCCTCTCTCTCTGTTGCCCTGGCAACGTCTCGGATTACCAACAAATTTTTTATTAATTCGCTTCAATTGCCTCACATGAATTTCTAATTTTATTCATCAATTGCAACATTTGCATATTTCATTTTATTCACACGAAAATCGATATGCAACGAGTTCAATTTTTGAATGCATTCAATCACATTCATTCACATATTCATATTCATGCACTCAAATAAACAGCGATAGATGACAATGCAATTCATTAGCGTCGCAGATACAAAAAATAATAATAAAAAAATAAAATACAAATGCATTTTATGCACTAAATTGTGCATTTAAATTGCACTTAAAAACAAAGCGTAGCAGTACAGACAGAGATAGACTGAGTAAGAGAGAGACAAAGAGAGAGAGAGCACAGAGAGAGAGAGAAACACTGCATAAATGCATATTTATGAAATCTTTATTATAACTATTTCCAAAGGTTTTTTTTGACCTTCAGCTTTAAAGTGTTTTCGAATGCAATTTAAAACCTTGAAAACTCTGCAATAAAAATTGTTGAAAAATAATAAAAAAATAAATAAATATATTTATAAAATTTATAAAAATATATTAAAAAAAAAACAGGAAAATAATATTAAAATTTATGTATAATTTTTTATGCTGCACTAATTTTTTCTATATATTGCAGCTCAAAGAAAAAGCAGAAGAAGAAAAAAAATATTCTAAAAAATAAAAATTGTAAAAAAAAAAAAAAATTTATTTAAATAAAATAAAAAAGTATAAAAATACTAAAAAAAAATATATAAATATTTTCCAATGCTTACGTTACTTTTCTCTCTATTTCGTTGCACAAAAAAAAAATAAAATAAAATAAAAAAACACGGCACAATTTTTTATTCTTAGTTTCAACTTGAAGTTAGAAATCTAATAAAGTTTCTTTAACTTTTTGAAGAGTTTTTCAAGTTTCAAGTCTTTGGGTCAATTTCGGCACTATGTCTCTCTGCCTCTCTGTCTCTCTCTCTGTCTCTCTCTATTGCTCTTTATCTCATACTCTTTTTAACTTTTCGACAAAGACGTAAACTGCTTCTTCTTGCCGCTTTGTAGAATCCTTAGATCACATTATTTAATAGCAGTTGCAATTGGCAGCCGGCAGACTATTAAATCAAGGCACGAAACTATCGATGTACAACAACAACAACAATAAGAAGAAGAAGCAGCAGCAGCAGCAACTCATTCTCCTGCTGCTGTTGCCAAGTATCTTTTGTGTTGCTCCCATACCTAGAAACGTGCCACATTTGGCTGCAAGCCAGCGTCAAGAAATGAATTTTCAAACAAAATGGAACAAAAAGAAAAAGAAAGAAATAAAGAAAAACGAAAAAAAAAGTGAAAAAAAGAGGAAAAATTTTTTAATATGTTCGTGGAAAGTTGCGCATCCTTCGCATGTTGAAAAGGCTTGGCTTTGGGTTTTGGATTGGATTGTATTACGCTTGGTTTGGTCTTTTGCCCTTTTATGCGCTCTGAATCCTTGCTGTGCGACTAGACAAAAATCAGCTAAAAGCTGGCGTCATTTTGGCGTGTGGCGTCATATCAAAATGTTGCAAAATGTTGACTTAATGTTATCAACAATTTAACTATGCAACATTCTCTCTGCATACTCTTCTCTCTCTCTCTCTCTCTCTAGCTTCACAATGCCACGTCGTTTTGGCAACACGCTAACCACAAGCCGCCGCCCACATGCCGCGTATTTGTTTTGAGCCAACAAAAAAAAAGAAAAATTACCGAGGCTCCAAGCCCCAAGAGACGAGAGACGAGAGAGAGAGAGACTGTTGGTGTATGTTTGCCTCTGAGTTGAAGTTTGCTTAGGATATCTTTGGAGTTTCAGCAAGTCAGTTTTCATAGGATATCCACACTGCTCTACAGCTTCCAGAAGAGTTCCTTGAGCTTGCTTTCGGATAGTTTCAGCAATTGAAAATTTACTTTAAATTGAATTTAAAATTTAACTTTGCGTTTTCAATGTTTTTTTTTTTTTGCAGCATATTTTGTGAATAATTATGTAGAAAGATTTTTTGATGCAACCTACGCAAACAATTTTGATTGCGGAGCACAGACAATTTTTTTTGGGGGCAAAACTGGGAACCAAGAACTGCGATGAACAGCGAACTGGCTTTGCTTGCTGTGTAGGATTAGCTACTCCTACATGGCAAATATATACACAGAGCGAGAAAGAGAGAGAGAGGGAGATGTTCATACAGTCTATACTCGGCGCATGGCTGCATTATAATTTCATGCAATTATCGTAGCCAAGCGTATACGCCTTCCCCTCCCCTGCTCTGTCATCGCCCCTGCTGACATCCTACAAACTATGCAAATGTTTGAAGCCTAAAGCCGGATTTGGATGGATTGGATAATGGCAGGGCTCAGAGGCAAACATACACCAACAGTCTCTCTCTCTCTCGTCTCTCGTCTCTTGGGGCTTGGAGCCTCGGTAATTTTTCTTTTTTTTTGTTGGCTCAAAACAAATACGCGGCATGTGGGCGGCGGCTTGTGGTTAGCGTGTTGCCAAAACGAGCATAGCATGTGAGAGCTAGAGAGAGAGAGAGAGAGAGAGAGAGAAGAGTATGCCGAGAGAATGTTGCATAGTTAAATTGTTGATAACATTAAGTCAACATTTTGCAACATTTTGATATGACGCCACACGCCAAAGTGACGCCAGCTTTTAGTTGATTTTTGTCTAGTCGCGCACAGCAAGGATTCAGAGCGCATAAAGGGGCAAAAGACCAAACCAAGCGTAATACAATCCAATCCAAAACCCAAAGCCAAGCCTTTTCAACATGCGAAGGATGCGCAACTTTCCACGAACATATTAAAAAATTTTTCCTCTTTTTTTCACTTTTTTTTTCGTTTTTCTTTATTTCTTTCTTTTTTTTTTTGTTCCATTTTGTTTGGAAATTCATTTCTTGACGCTGGCTTGCAGCCAAATGTGGCACGTTTCTAGGTATGGGAGCAACACAAAAGATACTTGGCAACAACAGCAAGAGTATGAGTTGCTGCTGCTGCTGCTGCTGCTTCTTATTGTTGTTGTTGTTGTTGTACATCGATAGTTTCGTGCCTTGATTTAATAGTCTGCCGGCTGCCAATTGCAACTGCTATTAAATAATGTGATCTAAGGATTCTACAAAGCGGCAAGAAGCAGCAGCTTGCGTCTTTGTCGAAAAGTTAAAAAGAGTATGAGATAAAGAGCAATAGAGAGAGACAGAGAGAGAGACAGAGAGGCAGAGAGACATAGTGCCGAAATTGACCCAAAGACTTGAAACTTGTAAAAACTCTTCAAAAAGTTAAAGAAACTTTATTAGATTTCTAACTTCAAATTGAAACTAAGAATAAAAAATTGTGCCCGGTTTTTTTATTTTATTTTTTTTTTTTTGTGCAGCGAAATAGAGAGAAAAGTAACGCAAGCATTGGAAAATATTTATATATTTTTTTTAGTATTTTTATACTTTTTTATTTTATTTAAAAAAAATTTTTTTTTTTTTTCTACAATTTTTATTTTATAGAATATTTTTTTCTTCTGCTGCGATATATAAAAAAAATTAGTGCAGCATAAAAAATTAAATACCAATAAACTTTAATATTATTTTCCTTTTTTTTTTAATATATTTTTATAAATTTTATAAATATATTTATTTATTTTTTTATTATTTTTCAACAATTTTTATTGTAGAGTTTTCAAGGTTTTAAATTGCATTCGAAAACACTTTAAAGCTGAAGGTTAAAAAAAACCTTTTGAAATAGTTATAATAAAGATTTCATAAATATGCATTTATGCAGTGTTTCTCTCTCTCTCTGTGTCTCTCTCTCTTTGTCTCTCTCTTACTCAGTCTATCTCTGTCTGTACTGCTACGCTTTGTTTTTAAGTGCAATTTAAATGCACAATTTAGTGCACAAAATGCATTTGTATTTTTTTTGTTTTCTTTTATATTTGCGACGCTAATGAATTGCATTGTCATCTATCGCTGTTTATTTGAGTGCATGAATATGAATATGTGAATGAATGTGATTGAATGCATTCAAAAATTGAATTCGTTGCATATCGATTTTCGTGTGAATAAAATGAAATATGCAAATGTTGCAATTGATGAATAAAATTAGAAATTCATGTGAGGCAATTGAAGCGAATTAATAAAAATTTGTTCGTAATCCGAGACGTTGCCAGGGCAACAGAGAGAGAGGGAGGGAGATAGGGGGAGAGAGAGAGAGGAAGGTTAAATGGGAATCAGACAACGTCACACGCTTTGTTGGCTTCATCAGCATAGTGCTTGGACTGTGGAGTGAGAAAGAGAGAGTGTGAGAGAGAAAGAGAGAAGTGGCAGGGGTAGATAAATAGTTGGATAAACAGTTGTCGACTTTCTGTCTGTCTTTGACTTTAGCTTATTGGTTGGTAATCTAGACAGAGGCGTGCCAATGCCAGGGCGTGGCAGTGCTGAGGAGGCGGCATGACTCATCAGACAATGACCAAAACTTAATTTCCTGGCAATTGTACAGACAAAGGGAGAATATTCGTGGGAGTGAGACAAAGAGAGAGAGAGAGGGGGGGAGGGGAAAGAGTGGAAAACACTAGAGTTAATTGCCTGAGGGAATGTGTCAAGTTATGTTGAATCTAATTTGATGAGATTTGTCTGCCTGTGTGCTGCTATACGCTTGCGGCAAAAGGGAGAAGTGACAGTGGCAAGGGGCAGCGACAGAGAGGCAGCGGGATGAGACTTTAGTCTTTAGTCTAATTAAAAACGCATTGCCAGACGTATAACGAAAACTTTGAAACCAATTGAAAGTCTAGAGCTGAAAGAACGGAAGAGAGAAGAAAGAATGATGAAGATGAAGAGAAAGAGAAAGAGAGAAAGAGAGAGAAAGAGTAAGAATACATATATGTAAAAGTATTAAGAACAAGCGGAAAATCTATGAAGAACTTGAAACTTGGCAAAACTTGGAAAGGAAAGCATAAAAAATTTAACAAAATACTAGACAGAAAATAAATAATAAAAAAAATGACAATTATAATTATGATGATGATGATGTTGTTGAAGATGATGATGTTGAAGATCATGATGATCAAGTCTTGGCAATGTTAATGATTGTTGTTTATGACAAGAGCACGCTGTGTGCTGATTCTCGAGAATTTAAGCGGATTACAAAAAAAATAAAACCAGGCGCCTGACTGTGAAAGAGAGAGAGAGAGAGAAGCAGAGAGAGAGAGAGAGAGAAAGAGATGGCTAGTAATAAGTGTTACGAGCTCAAAAAAAGAAACAGAACAAAAACTCAGAGAACATTGTCGCAGCAAGCTAAAAGCAGACGCTATACAGAAGCAAGCAGCGTCAGCAGAGGCAGTGGCAGAGACAGAGGCAGCGGCAGAGGCAGAGTAAGAAGAAGAAGAAAAATCCAGCACATATGGCATGCATATCACTTTTAAGGTTAATGGGATAGGAGGCAGCGCTCTTTGCTTAGGGGACAGTATGTTGCAACAGCAAAGCTAGCGGGGAAAATTGAAGGCAAAAGACAAAAGCAACCCTTGAAATGCGACTGCATTGAACACAGGCCATAAAAAAATAAAGAAAAATAAAAAATAAAAAAATAATAATAAAAAAAGAATCTAAAGACGATTTACATAAGTCGAAGGGCAGAGAAGTCGTCGCATCGATGTCGTCGACAGACCCTGAGAGTTATGTACTTCCTGCACGCCGCACAGCGCCTACTCTCTGCTGCCATGCAGCAACCCCTTGCAATGTTAACCCTGCTGCTGCCGATGCTGCTGCTGCTGCTGCTGTTGCAGTTTGTGCAAATCCTGTGAGTGACGCTAACGTCAACAACGGTTTGTGTTGCAGTTGTTGTTGCAGTTGTTGTTGTTGCTGCCTCAAGTGCAACGCGCGCCTCAGTCATTAAAAATGTGCATTTTGCATTTTGCTGCCAGTTTTGCCTGCGGGGGCGTTGAAATTTTTAGCTGCCACAAAATGAAAACAAAGTACAAAATCATGGGGCAGCAACGGCAACGGCAACGACAACAGCAGCAGCAGCAGCAGCAGATGCTGTCAGAATGCCAACAAAAGGCAACTGAGAAAGGAAGCTGACTTAATGCTTGCCTGTCTGTCTGCTCTGTCTGCTCTGTCTGTCTGTTTGCCTGCCTGTCTGCTGCTGCTGCTGCTGCTTTGAGTGCATGCACAATGCTTGTCAAACTTTGTGCACAGGAAATTGACGTTTTGCAGTTGTTTGCCCTTTTTTATGCAGCTATCGACTTTCAAGTCTAGCTAGAAGCTTGCCAATGCTTGTCAAACCCTTAACAAACAGCAGTGTTGAATAATCAATGACTCTAAAACTGTGCTGTTGTATATTCATAACTTATGCAACGCACATTTTCGTTACCACGAAAAGTTTGGCAGAGCGTACAATAAAAAAAGGCCAAAAATTAATGAAAAAAAAAAAAGTGTATGAAGAAAACGAAAGAGTTGCAAGGCAGCAAGCATCAGGCAGCACAAGTGATTGATATTAAAAAGTGAACAGAGTGAGGAAGAGGAGGAGGAGGGGGGGGAGGAGTGTGTGTGCCTGTGTGTGTGTTAAATATGCCCTCATATAATATTACGTGTTTCTTTCTCTCTCTCTCTCTCTCTGCGTGTGTGTGAGTGAGTGTAGGGGGGGCCACGCACGTGCAAAGTGGCAACCAAGTCCAGATCCAAGTGCGCCACCAACTCAATTCCAATGAGTCTTGACTCTAGCGTATGTCTCTCTCTCTCTCGCTCGCACTTATGTGGCAAGTGTAGCCCCCATGGCACAGCCCACATGCGTCGACCCCCCCTTGACATGATTTATGTTTAGCTGCCTGTGACAACAGCAACAACAACAACACATTGCAGTCGACTTCTTGTTGTGGTTGTTGTTGTTGTTGTTGTTGTTGTTGTTGCTGACAGCAAATAATACAAATATATATTTATATACATTTTTTCTACATTTTTTTTTGCTGTTCAGATATATATAGTATATATATGTAAGTATAAATCAAATGCCAGCGGCAAATAAATCAATAGAGTGCGTGTCAAACTGTCAGTGCAGCTCAAACTGCATGCGATTGTCACAAGTAGTAAGAAAAAAAACTTGAACATTTTTTTATTTTTTTTTTTTATTATTATT
This sequence comes from Zaprionus obscuricornis, assembly GCA_037044475.1. NCBI lineage: Eukaryota > Metazoa > Arthropoda > Insecta > Diptera > Drosophilidae > Zaprionus > Zaprionus obscuricornis. Next base: position 19,718 of record JBAMBR010002869.1, read on the forward strand.
ATTGATAGATGGCATACATTAGATATGCATAGAATGTTCTTTCAATGTTCGAACATTTAAAAGCGAAATGAAGCTGAAGCGTTGCCGCATATAAAGAAATATTTCTGCATAAAATGTGTGAGAAATAAATTCAAATAGAATTTCATGGGGTGCAGATAATGTTGAAGGTGGCAAATAATGATGAGGGAGTATAGAGTGATGGAAGAGAAAGAGACAGTGAGAAAAGATAGAGAGAAAGAGAGAGAGAGATAGAGATAGAGATAGAGATAGAGATAGAGATAGAGATAGAGATAGAGATAGAGATAGAGATAGAGATAGAGATAGAGATAGAGATAGAGATAGAGATAGAGATAGAGATAGAGATAGAGATAGAGATAGAGATAGAGATAGAGATAGAGATATAGAGATAGAGATAGAGATAGAGATAGAGATAGAGATAGAGATAGAGATAGAGATAGAGATAGAAATAGAGATAGAGATAGAGATAGAGATAGAGATAGAGATAGAGATAGAGATAGAGATAGAGATAGAGATAGAGATAGAGATAGAGATAGAGATAGAGATAGAGATAGAGATAGAGATAGAGATAGAGATAGAGATAGAGATAGAGATAGAGATAGAGATAGAGATAGAGAGAAAGAGATAGAGAGCTGAATTAAAATTTTAGCATAATTTTGAATTTTTTATATTTTCTTTAAATATTTTATAAATATTTTATTTTATTTTTTTTTTATTTAAATATTTTATTATTAATTTTTTTTATTTAATTATTTTATATACATATTTATTTTTATTATTTAATTTTAATTTATTTTTAATTTATTTTTAATTTAATTTTTAATTTAATTTAATTTAAATTTAATTGCAGCTGGCAAATGTTTTATTTTAATTTATGCTTAATTTCATTTAAATTTTATTTTATTCTCAAATTTCTTTACAACTTCATGTCGCGCACGAGCACGACGCTCTCTCAGTTCTCTTTGCTTAGCGCTGTTTCTTACGCTTCATGAAGTTATTGAAAGTAGTTTAAAGACTTGAAATACATAAAACGTGAGTTGAGTGCCAAAAAAAATAACAACAACAACAACAACAACAATAAAAATAAACAAAATTAAGTCACATACAAAAGTCAAGCAAAAAGTGAAGAGCGAAGAGCAAAGAGTTGAAGTGTAGAATAATTTCTGTATATGCAGCAGCGAGTATAGAAAATTTAATGTTTCTATGTTTCTTCTGACTGACTTCTGGCGACTTAACGACTGCTTATCGCACATGAAACTCATTAAAAATAGAGAGAGAGAGAACGAGCGTGAGAGAGAGAAGGAGAGAAAAAAAAAGATTGAAATAAAACTAAACGGAAAATGAATTCCAAGAAAAAAAAAAATAATGCTGCTTAAAATAAAGTTGTAGAAAATGTTGTAAATAGCTTTGCAAATGAGAATGAGAATTTTATAGTTCAATTGTGGTTTGAGTTTGAGTTTAAGATTGAGTCAGCGTGTTGACAGTTTTAGCAGCATTGCACATAAACAAATCATTTATATATTTATATTTATTTTTTCATTTTTATTTATATTTATTTTAAGTTAAACATCACATAAACAATTTCCATTTATGGCAACTGGTCGCAGTTGTTGTTGTTGTTGTTATTGCTGTTGTTCGCGACAATTTCATTAGCCCAAAAAAAGCGAAAGGCGCCACCAAATTGGGCACAACAACAACAACAACAACGGCAACGACAACTTCAAATGTCGCATGGCCAAAATTAAAATTTGAAAATTATGCAAGTTGACGATTGATTTTTAAGTTTGTTTTTTTTTTTCTTTTTTTTTTTAATTACTTAATAAACTAAAATAAAAATAAAAATAAAATAAAAAAAATGTTAAAAATAGTTGGCGCATGTGAAAAATGAAGTAAAAAGCGCAAACAAATAATTTAAACATTTTAAATAGTCAGCGAAATAATTTTTGTTGCTTTTGATTTATTTTTTTTTTTTAATATTTTTAAATTTATTTTTTTTTTTCATCTGCTTTTTCGTTTTATTTTTAATTGCCTTTTGCTGTGCTGCCAATGCTCTCTCTCTCTCTTTCTCTTTCTCTGTGTGTTTGCAACGTGAGCTAGCGCGCATTTGCCTTGCCTTGTGTTGCGTTGCGTTGCGTTGCTTTGTGTGTTGCATGTCACAACTTTGACCCAATTTGTGCGCAATGAACCCAAGCATGCAATTTGCATAATTAAGGAGTCTTCTTCTTCTTCTTCTTCTCCTTTTTAACCCCTTTCCCTCTCTCTCTATCTCTCTCTCTCACTCTCTTTCTATATATATACTTGCTTCCCCTTTTACACTTCGCCCACACTTGCAGACTGTCGGACCGAGTGTCTGTTGCTTTGTGTCTCTGTGAGTTGAGCTGAGCTGTCATGCAACGTCGTGTGCAGCGCATCAAATTAGTTGCAACAATTTGATTAAGAAAGAAGCAGCAACAGCAGCAACAGAAGTTTTATAGCTAAATAAGTCTCACGCCCACGGGCAAAAGATAAACAGAGACAAAAAGCAACAGTGAGAAAGAGTAGAGAAAGAGAGAGGGAGAGAGTGAGAGAGAGAGAAGAGAAGACACATACAGAGAGAGAAACCAGAAGCGGAACCCACAACCCTGAACCCAAATTCCAGGTTCACTTCCTTTGTCATGCCTCAGTGTGCACGCCTGCTGGCTAGCTCATGATTCTCAAACTGTAAATGATCTTAACAAAACTGTGGGAACAGTTTCTTTTTACACAGCAGAGAAATAGTTTTTTTTTTTATAAAATAAAAATATTTATAAATTATAAAATTAAAATATAAAATTAAATAAAAAAAATAAAATAAAATAATAAAAATAAAATATAACATTAAATAAAAATAAAAAATTAATAAAATATTATATAAATTGAAGTTTATAAATATTTTTTAATATTTTAATTCATTTATTTTATATATTTTTTATATTTTAATTTATTATTAATTTATTTTATTTTAAAAAAATATTTTTTAATATTTTAATTCATTTATTATATATTTTTTTTTTTATATTTTAATTTATTATTAATTTATTTTATTTTTAAAAATTTTTTTTTATATTTTATTTAATTTATCATATTTATACAAATATTTTTTAACATTTTTCTAAATATTTTTATATATATTTTTAATTTTTTTTTTATATTTTTTAACCACTGTGCAAAAAGTTGCTTTAGTTGCAGCACTTTTCATTTTTCTTCGTCTTTTTTTGTTTTCTTTTCTTTTTCATTACTCAAGTTTTCAAGTATTTTGCTCAATGAGCCCTTAGCCCTCTCAGCGCCTCTTAGCGCTGGCCCCTATACTTGGCCCTCTGCTGCTGTTGCTGCTGCGTCGCAGTCGCTGATGCCTGCAGACGCCTTCGGCCCTTTTGGGCTGCCTGCGCATGTGCATTGAAGCTGCGCCGTTTCCACTTGGCTGCACAAACTGTGGGGCGAGACTCTAGCTGTGCGCGTTATGTGTTGCACTCTCAGTATGCATGTATGTGTGTGTGTGTGTGTGTGTGTGTGTGTGCGTCTGTTGTTAGAGGTGGCAAGCAGCGTTTGCTTTATTTTTTTTCTTTTCTTTTCTTTGGTTTTTTTGTGTAAGTTGCGCATTTAAATTACAAACAGCTGACAAAAGTTTGCCGCCAGCCAGCTCGCTCAACTCTTGCCCAATCTTTAGCGTTGTCTCTCTCTCTCGCACTCTCTCTCTCTCTGTCTCTCTCTCTCTCGCTTGCTATAGTTCTTGGCATTGTTGTTGCGCTTCGTTTGCTTTTCTCATAAAATAATTGCGCGTGTGATGAAGTTTGCGAGCGGGATCGCCACAGCAAAAGAGCGAAAGAGAGAGAGAGAGAGAGAGAGAGACAGAGAGGAAAGCCTTTAGCCCTTGACTAAAAGGGCGGCAACCGAAGCGAAGACTTTTGGCTTTCAACTTGAATTAAACTGATGAACGCGACGCTGTTCGGTTTGTTGTTGCTGCTGTTGCTGCTGCTGCTGTTGCTGCTGCTGCTGTTGTTGTACTTCTGCCTGAGAATTTGGCAACGAAGCGTGAAACATGAGAATAATGAAGACGAAGAATGAAGAAGAAGAAGTAACAGAAGAAGAAGCAAATATTCCGCTTCCTAGAAACTCAACCTGAATTTACTTCATTTCACAGCCCCAACAGCCCCAACAGCAGCAACAGCAGCAACAACAGCAACAACAGCAACAGCAGCAAAAATTTTTTTACCCGCATCTCAGCTTGTAATCTTTACAGCCAGCAGCAGCAGCAGGAAGAGGAAGGGGGAGGGGGGAAGACTTTGCTACTATTACCTGGCATAAATACTGAGAAATTTGTGTGGCAACAACTTCCTTTTCTAAGTCTTCTTCTTCTTCTTCTTCTTCTTCTGCCGCTGCTGCTGCTGCTGCTGATTTTGCAGCTGTCAAAACTTTTTGGGAACAGAAAAAAAAATCTTGGAAAATCTTTTTTTTTTTTGCGCTCGCGCTTTTAATTACACAGCTGCGGCAATTAGGGCTGTGCCACGCCCAGCGCAACTATATATTGATTTAACAAGTGAGCATGTAAGGCGCGGGGGGAGGGGTAGGCAGTACTTGCAGCAGATAGGCAACAAAAAAGTTTTTTGTTTACTTGCGCCAAACATTGGCAACATTTTTGCAACATTTGATGACGTTGGCAACGCTGCAAGGGTTGGCAATTTTGTGGCAGCCAACGGGGTCAGCCTAAAGCTGCACTACGTGAACTGCTTCAGGTGCAACAGCAACAACAGCAGCAGCAACAATAACAAGCTGCTGCTGCTGCTACTGCTGCTGCGGCTGCTGATACTGCAGTTGACGCTGCGTTGGCCCTGAGCTGCTGCGGCAGAGTTGACGTCAATGCTTTGCGGCAATGTTTACACTACACGCAAAAAGTATGCAAACACTTGACTGCTGCTGCTGCTGACAATGTTGCAGTTTGCTGCAAGCATTTGCTGCAGATCGATAAGAAAAAAATTTACAAAAAAATTTTGTTGATAAAATTTAAAAATTTTAAATTTTGCATATAGAAATTTCTGCTGAAAAGCAGCAAAAAGAGAAAGAGAGTTAGAGAGAGAAGGAGAAAGAGAGTGCAAGAAATTGTTTGATTGATTTATGTGTTGCAATGTTGTGCTTTGAGATTTTGCTCTGCATTGTCGCTTTGTTGACTGACCACCCGCAGCAGCAGCAGCAACAGCAACAGCAGCAGCAGCAAGAGCAGCAACAGCAGCAGCAGCAGCAGCAGAAAACATTCACAAAACATTCACTTTTTCATTCGTCTCTCTCTGTCACTGTCTCTCACTGTCTCTCTCTCACTCTCTCTCTCTCTCTCACTGTCACTATCTCTCTCTCTCTCTCTCTCTCTTGCTGTATCTGTATCTGTATCGCATATGCATAAAACTCGTCGCATGTATCACAATCTGTGCTTATTTTTTTTTCGTTTTTTTTTTTACATATTTTTTGCGTTTTGATTTTTTTTTTTTTTTGTATTTTTTTTTATATTTTTTTTTTTTGTATTTTTATGCCGTGGCTGCTTTATGTGGGTCAACGCACGTCCGGCTCCTCAATTCTGTTGCTGTTTCTCCTACAGTTACTAGTACTACTGCTTCTTCTTCTTCTCTTGCTGCTGCTGTTGCTTCTCCCTCCACAGTTCGCAGTCTGTTTCTGCTTCTTCTTCTTCTTCTTTTATCTACTTCATCTTTGGCATTTTGCACATCGTTTATCATATTCATTTGCATCTGTCGCCTGCTGTTTGCACTGTGTACTGTGCTGCGTATGCTGCCTATGCTTGTCAAACTGTCAACAGCAGCGACGACAATTGCTTTCAGTTTTTTTTTTTTTTTTTTTTTTACACTTATTTAAAATGAATTTTATTTTTTTTATATTTATTTTTTGCTCTGCACTTTTTCAAGTATTTATAGCAAAATGAATAATTCGCCAACCACACAGTCATACTTCTCCATCTCTCTCTTTCTCTCTCTGTCTCACTCTTAGCTAAAGTCTCAGCGGCGCCATTGGCTTCAATTGCAATGTTGCAACAGCAGCAACAGCCGCAAAACCAACAAATGTTTCACAGTCAGAGAATAAGAGTGAGAGAGCGAGACAGAGAGAGTGAGAGAGAGAGAGAGAAATAAGCGCATGACATATTTATGAGTATGAAATATTATTGCCAAGACTGTGCAAATCATTTGCAGCTTCCTTTTCATATTTTGCCTTTTGGCTGACTCAGTGCCTAAACAGTTTGAGAGCAACTGCACAGTGACTGTACAACTGTATATAAGGCTAACGATCGACAAGGAATGAAGTGCAAACAAATTGAGCAGCCAAGAAAATAGCAATAACAACAAAAAAAAAGATCAATAAATTAACAGCGCATAAAATTAACAAGACAAGTTAACAATAACAACAACAACAACAACAACAAGAGTAACAAGAGCAACAGCAACAACAGCAACAACAATGAAAAGAAAAATTATTGAAAATTATTATTGCAATTGTTGAGACACGCAAAGTAGCAGCAGCAGCAGCAGCAGAGACACAAGAGTGAAAGAGAGAGAGAGAGAGTGAAAGAGAGAGATAGATAGATATTGATAAATGTTGCATGTGTTGCATGTGGCATTGCAATTAAAGCGCAAATACAAAACTGGAAAAATGTTTGCAACAATTTTAAATGTTTTGACAGAAACAGAAACAGAAACAGAAAAAAAAAACTGAAAACTGATAAATGCCACAACAGCAGCAACAACAACAACAACTAAAACAAACTCTAAATTGGCTCAAAGTGAAATGCAAACAAACTCTAAAAAAAACAACAACAACAACAGCAGCAACAAGTTGAAGAAGCAGTAGAAAAATAACAATAAGAAAAAAAAGAAAAAAAAACCAAATGTTGAGCAATGAGCGGCAAATGACCGAAAAGCATTTTGCAGTGTGTTGGTCAGCAGAAAGCAAAAGCAACAAGCAACAACAACAACAAGAGCAACAACAACAACAGCAAAGCGCAACTAGCTTAAAAATATATAGCTAAGAAATATATAGCTAGAGCTAAGAGCTAATAGCTATGGCTATGACTATGAGGCTATGGCTATGGCTTTAAACTCTTTTGTTTGCTATGCAATGCACTTAACACTTTCAACAACAGCAACAACAACAGCAACAACAACAGCAACAAATAACAATGAACAATAACAACAACAACAAACAACAACAATACGTTGGCATTTTTGCTGCTGCCATGATTCATCGTTTCAACAATGTTTTTTTTTCGTCGTTTTTTTTTTGGGTGCGTTTACAGTTTGACAGTCATTGTCGTAACTTTCTTTTTCACCGAAATTGTTATGTAGAAATTTCAAAAGTTAGCCAAAAAAAAAACAAAAACAATGCATTACCAGCAGCTAGCAGCTAGCTGGGCGTGGCACGCGTAGGCGTTTTAATATTATTTGTTTTTTTTTTTTTTTTCTCAGCTCAGAGCGCCGCTGGGCATTACGCGAGAGGCTAATGAATTTTTTTTTTCTTCTTTGCAAGCAATTTGATTTTAGAAACGAATGAAGGCTGTAGAAAAAAAAGACAAAAGAAATAAAGTTGAAGAGCAGCAACAGCTACAGCAGCAGCAGCAGTAGATGATGTTGATGTTGATGTAGTAGAGAAAGATGTAGAAGAAGCAGCAGCAGCAACAACAGCAGCAGCAGCAGCTACAGCAACAGCTACAGCAGCAGTAGATGATGTTGATGTAGTAGAGAAAGATATAGAAGAAGCAGCAACAACAGCAGCAACAGCAACAGCTAGAGCAACAGTCAAGATTTGACAGACTTTCTTTCTTTCTTTCTTTCAGTTTGCAGCTTTAAGCTTTAGCTAAGCGCGCAGCATGTGAACAATGCCGAAAAAGCCGGAACCAAATATTCTCTCTATCTGTAGCTAACTATCTCTGTCACTCTCTCTCTCTGTCTATCTCTATCTCTCTCTCTCTCTCTTTTATGCTATATGACAAGTATTTGTATCTTTAAGTTAGTCTAGTCTGTAAGCTGTATCTTTATCTGCAGCTTCAGCTTCAGTTTCAGCTTCAACTTAATCTTTGTTTTCTCATTTTTTATTTTTTTTCTGCTTTTAATTTATTTTATTTCTAGCACGCGACGCTTCATTGTATAAAAAAAAAAATCTTTAAAAAAAAATGAAAAAAATATTTGAAATTAAATTTAAATTTTAATTTTTATTCAAATTGAAATTTAGCTTAACGCACGCTTATTTATCAGTCGACCCTCGCTTCATATTTTTTGTATATTCAGCTACAAATTTTTTTTTTTTTTTGTTTTTTTTTTATTAATTGAATTGCACTTCAAGGTTTTTTTTTTTGGCTATAAATTATAAATTATAATAATTATTATTATTATTATTTCTTTATCTGCTGCTGCTGCTGCTTCTGCTGTTGCTGCTTTTGCTGCTGCTGCTGCTTCTATGTCTGCTTTACATCTGTGTTTTGTAGAGAAGCAACATAAAAGTTTGCTTTATATTTGACAAATGAGGTCAAGTATGATGATGATAATGATAATGATGATGATGATGATCATAATGATGATATTTCTAAGATCTTTGCTCATAGATCATAGCGCACTAAATCAAAGTGACAAGTGATTATCATGATGATGTTGCTGCTGATGCTGCTGCTGATGATGAATTGAAATTCAAATACAAATTGAAGTTGAAGTTGAAGTTGAAGCTGATTTTGGCTGAAGGCGCAACAAGAATTTCAAAGAGTTTTTTTAAGCGATTTTTGTGTGTATTTTGTTTTTTGTTTCTTGGGATAAACCAGATAAATGTCTTTGTCTATATATTTGTCTGATATACAAGAGTCCAAAAAAAAAGTGCTGCAGGCATTGGAGTTTCTCAGACTTAAACTAATTAAGTTTTCAACTGTTTTTTTTCTTCTGTTTTTTTTCCCACTTGCCATTAAGACTAATTGTAGTAGTCTTGAAACTTAACTTAAGTATTAACTAACTTTAAGAAAGAAAATAGAAGAAGAAAAAGAAGAAGAAGAAGAAGAAAATAGAAGAAGAAGAAGAAAAAACATTCTAATGAATGATATTAAAAACTCAATGAGAAATGAACAGAACTTAAAAACTCAACTGTAATTTCATTTTTTGTGTGTTGTTCACACATGAAAGAATGCATGCTAACGTAACGGGTTAGTCACGCCCTCGTCTTTATTCAATTCCCCTAACTAAGAAATATAATACTTGCATTAAGTTTCTTAACAAGCAGATATATCATGACAACAACAACAACAGCAACAACAACAGCAAGAACAACAACTTGATCTGTGTGCAGCCTTTATCACAGTTGAAATAACACATGATATTTGTAGTGACTTAGTCAGTTGTCTTCTCATGTCACATTCTGAATTCTATTTCTAATTCTTTGTCTCTTTCTATTTCTATTTCTAATTCTTTGTCTCTTTCTATGTTTCTCATGCTGCTTTAGACCTTGGCTTAGTCTTTCGTCGACTTACGACTACATCTTGGATTTCTTTAGCTAACATTTTGATGACTTTGCTGAAAGTTATATAGAAGTTCTAGTTGTTGTAGTTGTTGTTGTTGTTGTTGTAGTAGTAGCAGTGGCAGGCAGATCTAAGGTTTCTAACACATAGTTGTGCCTGCCTGCCTGCCTGCCGCCAATGCCTCCCGTTGTGTGATCTGTTTACAGATGAAGGCAAAAGCTTAAGCTTTAACTTGATGCTCGGCTGCTTAGACTTAGACTGTAAGCCAAAACTGGCTACAAACAAACAACAGCAACAACAACAGCAACAGCAAAAAAAAAAAAGGCCAAATGAAAAACCAGTTAACTTTCAATTTTTGCCTCACTCAACGCTCAATGCGTGTGCTCGCTCATTGCCTGGAAAATATAAAAAATAAAAAAATGACAAGCGGAAAAACTTTGTTTTTACCAGCAACAGCAGCAGCAGCAGCAGCAGCAGCAGCAGCAGCAGCAGCAGCAGCAGCAGCAGCAGCAGCAGCAGCAGCAGCAGCAGCAGCAGCAGCAGCAGCAGCAGCAGCAGCAGCAGCAGCAGCAGCAGCAGCAGCAGCAGCAGCAGCAGCAGCAGCAGCAGCAGCAGCAGCAGCAGCAGCAGCAGCAGCAGCAGCAGCAGCAGCAGCAGCAGCAGCAGCAGCAGCAGCAGCAGCAGCAGCAGCAGCAGCAGCAGCAGCAGCAGCAGCAGCAGCAGCAGCAGCAGCAGCAGCAGCAGCAGCAGCAGCAGCAGCAGCAGCAGCAGCAGCAGCAGCAGCAGCAGCAGCAGCAGCAGCAGCAGCAGCAGCAGCGGCAGCGGCAGCAATGTTGACAAAAAATACAAAAAAAGTCAATAAATTTATGCTTGAAAATAAAAAAAAAATATATAAAAATAAATTGGCAAATAAATCTTTATATATCTTTCTCTTTCTCTCTCACTCTTGCTCTCTCTCTCTCTCTCTCTCTCTCTCTTTCAGTCTCATTCTTGTCGTCATTGTCTTTCAAGGCAATTTGATTAGCATGCGAATTGAAACTTTTGCCAGCAAATTATTATTATTGCAGTCGTCTCTCTCTCTCTCTCACACTCTCTCTCTCTCTCTCTTAGCCGATTGTTTTTGATCACTTTTCAAGTCTATTCTTCTTACTGCTAACTCTTCACTCTTCACTCTCTCTACTCTTACCTCTCTCTACTCTTCACTCTCTACTCTTCCCTCTCTCTCTCTCTCTCTCTCTCACTCTCTCTCTTTCTCTCTCTGTCTGTCGCTTTGCTTGTTTAACTTTTTATGGTTTCTTTGACTGATCGTTGATTATCGCGCGTTGCGTTGCGTTTTTTCACAATGTCTTTCAGACGTTTCAGTGATTGGTAAATAATTTTATAGACTTGTTCCTCCTCTACATCAACATCTACATCAACATAAACATCTTCTTCTTCTTCTACTACTACTACTACTACTACAACTTTATCTGCTGTTGCTGCTGTCGTCTTCTTCATCTTCTTCTTCTTCTTCTTCTACTGCATTGTGTTCTGATACTGTTAACTGCTTTGAGTGCCGTTGCTTTGTTTATCTCTTGTTAACTGTTCTTTCTTTCTGTCTTTCTTTTCTTCTTTATTTATTTATTTTTCTATAAATTTTTTCTATTTGTTTTGTTCACCTATCGACGCTTCGATGACCTTAGATTTAATTTATGCCAGACAACAACAACAACAACAGCAACAGCAACAACAACAACAACAACAACAACAACAACAACAGCAACAGTAACAACAACAACAACAATAACAAAACTATAAACCTTCCATGGCCTTGTAATGGTTCTGAGCAGCAACGCGACGACGACTGAATGAAACTTTACTTTTATTTTATACCCTGCAAAATATAACAAAAAATGTATAGCAAAAGTTTTTCTAGCTAAAAGTTAAATTTGCTAAATCTTGAAATCTTGTAAGCTCAAGTTATAGCAGCGCTTAACATTTAACAAATTTTTAAATTTTAGACAACTAATGGCAGCAGAAATACACAAAAAAAAAATAAAAAAATATTTAAAGCAAATTAAAAAAAAAAACAAAAATAAAATGTTGTATCTCAAGTTGAGAGCAGCGTTAAAATAAGCTAAAAAAATTAACTAAAATTTTGTTAAATACTTAAAAGCTGTGCTAAAACATGTTTAAGCATGTTTCATTTATTATTTTTAATTTTAGTAAATTTTTAAAAATTATTTTTTTAAGTTTCTATAGCGCAGCTGCAGCTTCAGCTTCACGCTTTGCTTTTTATTTTTTATTTTTTTTTTATTATTTTATTTTTTTTTTGCATTTTTGGCCAGGCCAAAATGTTGCCATAGGCATGTTGCACTCTCTCTCTCTCTTTCACTCTCTCTCTGTGTGTGCTGGCACGCCGGAAAAGCATTGTTTATTATTTGTTGTTGTTGTAGTAGTTGTTGTAGTTGCTCTTGCTGTTGGCTTTGAACGTTGCCAACTTTCGCTGCCTGTGAAAAGTTTGTGTGTGTGAAAAGCGTCGCTGACTATGTAAATGCCTTTAACTCTCTATGTCTATGTATCTCTGTGTGTGTGTGTGTGTGTAGCTGCAACAACAACAACAACAAGGTTTTTGGAAATTAACTGACACAGAAACCAAAAAAAAAGCAGCAAAAAAAATCATTTGAGCGTGTCAATAAATTCAAGTCCAAATGCCATAAGCCTAAAGCATCAATAGCTCCAATTTCTAACTAATCCCCGCTCTCTATCTCTCTCTCTCTCTTTCACTCTCTCTATCTCTCTCTTGCTTAGCCAATCACTATGAAATTTTGAAGGCTGACAAGCAGAGTAAGGCGAAACATTTGATAACTTTGACATATTCAATGAGCAAAACGTGAAACGTGAAGCTTAACTTAAAAGCTTCGCAAAACGAGTTTTAACTTGACAACACAGTGCACTTCAAACTGGGTTAAGTTCACAATAACAACAACAACAACAAGAAGAGGAAGCAGCAGCAGCATCAGCAGCAGCATCAGCAGCAGCAGCAGCAGCAGCATCAGCAGCAGCTATAGAAAATGTGCAAAATTCTTAAGCAGTTTGCTAATTAAGTAAACAGTTTGACAAGCACTGTTTGCATGCAACATGCCGTTACGCATGTTCAGGTCAAGAGTCGCAAATAGCGCAACGCCTAGCCGCAAGCGACACTTAAACTTAGATTAAAGTTCATTTAATGCCACGCGACCAACTAAGACCAAGAAGAAGAAGAAGCAGCAGCAGCAGCAGGCGAAATATGCGCATTACTTGTTGGCCATAAACTGTCACAGACAGCGGTAAAATGAGTAGAAGAAGAAGCAGAAACAAAAAAAAAAAAATATAGTCAGAAGTCATAAGTTGAGCTGCACTGAACTTAAGTTGAGTTCAACTGAACAAACGGTCGGTCGGTCGGTCAGCGGCATTTAATGACAGTTGAGCGTGCAATGAACTAAAGCAGTGACTGTCAAACTGTAAACAGAAGAGTGTGGAGCAGAGGTGAGAAGGGGGGGGGGGGAGAATTTGGGGTTAAAACTGTTCTCAATCATAATTGGCTAGTAAAGTTTTTTTCTTTTTCTTATATTTTTCTGCTAGTTTTTCTTCTTGTTTTTTTTTCAGCGATGTCTTTGTCTTTTTCCTCGTTCTTCCTCGGTTTTTTTACTGCCTTTTGCTGTTTGCTGGTGAACAACTTTTAATTAGTTTAAGAAGTTTTTATGTTTTTTTTTGTTTTTTTGTCTCTTTTCTCATTGTTATTGTTGTTGTTGTTGTTTTGTGTTATTTGGTTCGCATTATTAACCCATTAATGACCTTAATTTGTTTAGCGCTTCGTTTCGTTTTTTGCTTTAAACAAATTAGCAGCAGCAGCAACAACTAGAACTAGAACAACAACAACAACAACAACTGCTTTTAGCCATAATTTGAGACACTTTGTGCCACATTGGGAACTCGTCGCCATCATCATCGTCATCGCCATCATCGTCATCGTCGCCAGTCTAAATTCTATATGAAATTCATATAAATATTGCTTAGATCATCATTTGCCGCCTGGTAAGCGCACAACAATTAACACTCCAAAAAAAACACAAGTAGACTGAGGGGAGGGGAGTGAGGGGGCGGTGCTTGGTTGTGTTAGGGGCGTGTCAGCTATTTAGAAGCATTTTGTTATTGTTGCTGTTGTTGTAAACTAAAAATAAATTTGATTACAACATACGATGAGAAATTTGCGTGGCGAAAGTCATGCGACAAGTGCGCAATAAACAAAAAAAAAATAATAAAAAATTATACAACACTTTTACACAACACTGGGCATGACACAAGTTTTATTTACTCAACAAACATGTAATAAAAATTGCTAGAAAATTTAAAACAAAAAGAAAAAAGAAAACTAAATTTCGCAAAATTAACTGAATCTCAGTGTTATTTGCGGGGCATTTTACAACACTGTTTTTGCATAAAATTAAGCCACAGGCAGTGGTAGCTGGCAGCCTGGCAGACTGGCAGCTGACAAAGTCAGCGCGACGCGTGCCACAGCAATCTTTTGTAAGATTGCCAAAGCCACAAAATTGGCAGCTGGCTAAGCAAAATGAGAACTAGACTGATAGCAAAGGGAGTGAGGGAGAGAAAGAGTGAGGGAGAGAGTGAGGGAGAGAGTGAGGGAGAGAGTGAGGGAGTGTGAGAGAGAGTGTGTGACAAAGTGAAGGGGAGTGAGAGCTGTCATAGAAAATTTTGAAGCTCAAATGTAATTAATAAAAAAAAAAATAAATAAATAAAAAAAATAAAAAAAAATTAAATAAAAAATAAAACAAAAATAAATAAAAAAATTAAATAAAAAAAAAAATAAAAAAAAATTAAATAAAAAAAAAAATAAAATAAAATATAATAAAAAAAAATTAAATAAAAAAAATATAATAAAAAAAGATTAAAGAAAAAAATAAAAAAAATTAAATAAAAATAAATAAATAAAAAAAAAAAAAAAAAATTAAATAAAAAAAAAATAAAATAAAAAAAATTAAATAAGAAAAATATATAAAAAATAAATAAAATAAAAGCCATTAAAGGAAGACAAAGTAAGAAATCCCCCACAGGCAAACATGCGACGAGCGACTGCCAACTGACCGGAAATGGCGGAAGAACGCTAAAGTAACCGTAACCGAAATCGAAACCAAAAGTAGAAGCAGAAACCTGCAACTGCTGCTGCTACAATATTTCCAAGCACTTCTCTCTCTGTCGCACTCTCTCTATCTCTCTTTCTCCCTCCCTCTACGCTACAATGAAATTAAACCACAAAAAAATTATACGTCGCATCCTTCCGGCTCTGCGGCCACAGGCAAAATGATTGAACGCGCTTCCTGTCGCTGCCAAGGCGCGCATAAAAGCAGCAGCAGCAGCAGGGGCAGCAGCAGGGGCAGCGACGGCAACTGAAACTGAAATTGAGCCAGAAAAAGTGACGTCAATTCTGGGGCAAACTAATAAGCTAACAAAATACAGCTGGCATGACACTGGTGGGCGAGTAGGCGTGGCAAGTGACACACATTTTTATTGACAGTTTTTTGTATTTTTTTCTCATTTCGTTTTACGTTTTCAGCTTTTGGTATATTGGAAAAAAGAAAAAAAGTAAAGGTATTAAATGAGCGTCGCATGAGTTGACACAAATAAATGTTGCAGGTGGCATACAGCTGGCAGTGACAGAGTGTGAAAGAGACAGAGTGAGAGTGAGTGAAAGACAGAGAGAGAGAGGGAGAGGGAGAAGAACTATGATTAACTTTGTTCTGACAATCATATTAATTATTGGGCCTATCGCGCCTCTACCTCTCGCTCTCTCTCTCTCTCTCTCTCTATCTTCACTTACAGCTGTCTGTGTACACTGCCTCCCCTCCCTCTCCCTCTCTCTCTCTACATGCCACTTGCCACTCTTTGCTAATGTTTATTGTTACTTTTGTAATTGCGTGACGCAGCCAAAAAAAAAAAAAAGTTGTACAACTCAAATTTGACTTGCTTTACGCCATGTCTCTCTCTCTCTCTCACACACTCTCTTTCTCTTTCTCTCTCTGGCAGTTTATTTGCTTTACTTTGTTTGCTTGTTATAAGCCGCATTTATTGCTTTATGGCACGACGCCCCTTATGACCTACAATCTGCTCTTGCCACGCTGCCACACTGCCATGCTGCCACACAGTCCCTGGTTCATTATTAACCTACACTAACAACATGCCACATGCCACATATGCAGCAGGGCCAACAAGGATTTGCTGCATAAAACATGAGTCCAAGCTTTGACTGCTCGCTGCGTATGTCTAATGGCAGTGGTAGTGGCACTGGGAGTGAGCGAGAGAGAGAGAGAGAGAGTGAGTGAGAGAGAGAGGCAAAACGAATTGCGTGTCAGGCAGAGCAAGCAAAGTTCAAAGTTGACTCGCGACGCGTTTTGCTGTTTGGCTTTTTGCCTCTTTGCCTTTGCCTTTGCCTTTGCTTGTGGCAGTCAATATTTGCTGCGCAATAAATCTCAAACTGTGCTGCAAATAAAAGAAGAAGAAGAAGCAACAGCAAGAGAAGCAAGAGAAGCAGCAGCAATAACAATTTATTGTTATTTTATTTTTAGATTGTTTTGATTGCTAAGCGCAGCGCAAAGTGTGTGCAAAAATCTTAATCGAAATGTAAACAAAAATTGCTGCGATTTAAGCAAAACATTAAAGTGCAACAAAATTGAAGCTGCATGCAGCAAGTAGACATAATGCCGCAACACAAATTAAATTTGTCAAAAAAAATATATAAAAAAAATTGTCAAGAATTTTAAATGTTGAAAAGAAGTTTTAAAACAGTTTGACAAGCACTGCACTGTCGTTTCAATGTGTGGTCAATGCTTTGGCAGTTGTGTTTCTGCTGCTGCTGCTGTTGTGCGTATGGGGCGTGGGGTGGCAACATGACTTGTACTAGTCAGTGTGGCAGTGGCAGTGGCAGAGAGTAAGAAGAGAAACTTGCTTAATGTCTGCGACATGTTTAAAGTGCTGCTGGCAAGCATGCCATAAATTCTATGACTTTGCTCTCCCAGACATTTTTATTAATGACGCAAAGTCGCGACAGCAGTGGCAGACAGAGCGAGAGAGCGAGAGAGAGAGATAGAGTTGGGCAGGTATTACTTCCTAGCGCCCACTTCCTGAGATCTGAGACATGAGAAGAAACTGGAAACGACAAGTGGCAGCAACTGTGGGGCAACAAGTTGTAGAATTGCTGACGGAGCAAGAACCACTTGATGTTGGTTCACTTCTTGATCGCAGCAGCGCGCTTGCATAATTAACAGAGCAACAGCAGCAGCAACAGCAACAGCAGCAAAAAGCCAAAGCTAACTGCATATTAGCTGCCGCTGCCGCTGCTGCTGCTACCCAAATACCGTTAACATCGACAGCAACAAAAAAATAAAAAAAAAAAAACAGCTAAAACTCAAATCGTGTGACGTTTTTTTTTTCTATATTTTTTTTTCTCAGCTGCAAATGCGCAAAACTGCAGCAGCAACAGCAGCGGCGACTAATGCAATAAACATTTTTAGACAATTTTTTATAGCTGCTTGCACAGCGCACAGTTTTGCTGTCTCTTTCACACACACAGAGACATTGTGTTACTATTATAATTATTTGCCCGGCCATAAATTATGGGAACTCTTTGTCTTTTTTTTCTCTCTCTCTCTCTCTCTCTCTTTCTCTCTTGCTGTTGTTTTTTTTTCTTGCTTCTTTCGGTTTTTTTTTTGTTTTTTTGGTCTGCCAAAGCATTGCAGCATCGCTTAATTACCCAGCGGCGGGCCATCTAATGTCTTTCACTCAATTTTTTTCCCTCACACCTCGCATTCGCTACTCTCTGCACTCTTATGTTGCTATCTCTGTCTCCCTCTCTCTCTCTCACTCTTACAGCTTCCTTCTGCTAAAACAAATTTTTGCCACAACATACAGCAGCCTCACATCAGCATCAGCATCACATCAGCAAGCTGCTTCATGCGCAGAGTTCACTAAACTTTGCTGCTTTTGCTGCTCTTGCTGCTGCTGCTACAGTGATAATTGCCTAATTTGGCAAAAAACTAACAAGAAAAATAAAGTGAAATTTTGTGCTGCGTGCTGAAAGTAAATGAAGCTTCAAATGAAGCACATTAAAATGAGCTTAAAAAGCTTTTATTACCTTGAATCAATCAACAAAATTTCATTGCGCAAAATTACATTGAGCAAATGTCTTTATCGAATTGCAATTGCAAAACTGTAAATGACCTTGAAGTAGAGCGTATAACTATCGCAGCTAATATTCATTTTGTCATCGTCATCATCATCATCATCTTGGACTTCGTCATCGTCATCATTATCATCATCAATTTCGCAGTCAATTAATCAAAGTTGTTGCTTAATTGCTTAATTAACAAGAAAAACGCTTCGACATTTCATTTTCATTTTTATTTTTATTTTTCCTCATCTCTGCTTCGTCTGCTGCGGCTGCTGCTGCTTCTTCTTCTTCCTCAAAAAAAAAATCAAATATTTGTATGAGCAGAGCAAGAAGAAGACAACTGTGGAAGCAGCAGTGGCAGCAGTGGCAGCATTGGCAGCAGCTCATTTCCGTTTTTCTGACTTTTTTTTTTAGGCTCATTCATCAAATGATGTCATCAAATGTATCTTGCTCTTTATTTTTACCTCTAACTCTATCTTCTACTACTTCTATCTCTCTCTCTCTCACACACACACACTCTCTCTCTGTCTCTCTCTTTCTTGCTCAGTGTAATTAAAAGTTGTCACAAAACTTTGTTTCCCACACATTTCCCATGCTTTGGCTTCTGCTTCTGCTTCTACTTCTACTTCCCTGCCATTGCTTCATTGAGTTGCTCAATCTCAAACACATATTCACATTAATGTGAATGTGAATGTTAGTGTGAATGTGAATATATTCATTCTTTTATTCATGCATTCAATTCTAACCACAATTTTGTCGCTCGTATCGTCTTACGTTTAGCTTCTACTGCCAGTTGCCAGAGTTTGATTTGGCTTTTTTTTTCTTTTTTCTTGTTGCTTTTGCTTCTGCTTCTGCTGTTGCCTCTAGTGACATGTCAAGACATGATTAAACGCGTCTTAATGCTTGCTTAGTTGACGCCTGACAAGAGCTGCCCTACGAAATTGTCATGGCTCAAACAAACATTCACTGGGGAAATTAAAAAAAAAAAAAAAAAAACGAAAAAAAAATGCCAGAAACTGGCCAAAAAAACGAAAAGCAAAATTGTGTGAAAATGAGAAAATCGATGCATGTCATGACACGTCTCGACACGTTGCCTAAGGATAAAATACAAACGTGAAGAAAGACTATGAAAAATGATAAGCAAACAATTTTTTGGAATTTTTTTTTGGATTTTTTTTTTAGCTAATTATAGCTAAAAAACAAAATGCTGAGCAAAAACTTATTTGAACTAGAGCTTGAAATTCTTTTGGAATTTGAGTTTGAGTTAGGAAATCTTAAGTTTAAGACAAAAACACAGATACAGAACTGAGAGTGAGAGTGCGATGAGAGACTTAATCATAATCGGCTTAAAGTACAGTGAACACCAGCTGTCATGAACTTGGCGGCCAACAGCTGTAAAATCCTTTTCTAATTAAATGCCATAAATTTCGCTTAACTGCATTAAGCAGACAAGAGAGAAAGAGACAGAGAGAGTGAAAGAGAGAGAGAGAGAAATTATGAAAACTCTCAATTCACATTCCATTTCAAACTAATCCGCTTTTGGCGCATCACAAATAATAAAAAAAAAACACTGAAAATCGCTAAAGAGGCAAAAAAAAAACTGAAAAAAAAAATAATATTTATCTGCTTCTTCTTACAGCTTCGCTTAGCTTACACTACGCCCATTGAGTGTGGGGTGAAAGGCATTTTCCGTAGCCGTAATACAACACAAGCCTCCAAGGCATACATCAGCCTTGTATACCTAAGTGTGTGTGTGTATATTTTTTGGTCGGTTTTCATTTTTTCGATGTTTACAATTCTTGCACTGTGAATATACGAACCTGGAATGAGAAATGGAGAAGAAAAATAAGAGAGAGAGCATTAGTTTTGCTTTTTGCCAAACAAAAAATATAAAAAAAAGGCGGCTGCTCAGCCACGCCTGCAGGGCATATATATATATATATAGTATATAGTGTATGATTTGAAACTTGAGTGCAAAGAAAAAAAATTTTTTTTTTATTTTTTTTTCATTTTTTTCTTTTGCTTTAAAAAAAATATTTTTTTTTTTGCTGTTACTGCTGCTGCTGCGGTTTTTTATTGCAACGTGGGAAAGGAAAAGGATGTAACTAAGGGTTGCAGCATTTTGTTGGGATTTATGTGCATGAAAATTGCTCGCAGGCAGTGTTAAGTAAGCAGCAGTAAGTAAGAGTAAGTATGGCAATGCCTCTAAAACTGTCAGGCTAATGCGCGCTTTTAACATGTGCGAAGAAGCAGAACGCAAAGAGCAGGAAGCGCAGGAAGCAAGACATGAGAAATGAGACTATGCTATGGGGACTCTCTGTGTGTGTGTGTGGAGGGGGGAGAAAGGGGGGATAAAGAGTGTATGTAAAAGAAAGCAAAGTAATGTAAAGTAGGTCGCAGATTTTCACTTGTGCGGCGTAGAACTGCGCAGCACTGCTTGCTGCTGATTTGTAATGCAAATGAAGCAAAAACTTGGCGCTTAACTAGCGCGCAACAAAAAAATAAAGGATGTAACTAAACATAAGGAGCAGCAGTAAAGAGAGCAGAGAGAGAGAGAGAGAGAGAGAAGAGGAAAGAGAGAAAAGCAAAGTGTAAATCAGTAGAAACAAGCGCGAGAACAACAGTTACATGAAAACAACAAAACGGAAATAACAACAGCAACAACAGCAGCAGCAGCAGCAGCTGAGATATGTGCAGAGAGAAAGATGAAGGAGAACGTGGCAGGGGGAAGAAGATATTCGAAGAACAGCAGAAGGATAGCGTAGAATACACTTGACAATAACAACAACAACAATGAAAAAAACAACTGCTGCAGTTGGCGGCATAATAAACTACAAAATACTCAGAGTAAGAGAGAGAGAGTGAGAGCGAGAGTATGAGGGAGAACAGCGTAAAACTGGCAGGTGGCACTCGAAGAACACAGCAGGCAGACAAACAAACAACAAAAGCAGAAGAAGAAGAAGAAGCAGAAGAAGAGCAAAACAATAATAAGCAAAAGCAGCGGGTGAGCAAGGATAATCTAAGGAGCAGCAGCAAGAGCAGCAGCAGCAGCAGCAGTCAGCAGTTGAAGCAGCAGCAGCAGTCAGCAAACTGTTGTAGTTGTAGTAAAACTCGAGCACGAACCGCAAATCAATTGGCAACGGATGTGAAATAGATAACGAACTCAACGGCAATGGAAACGGCAACGGCAACTCAACGAAAAAAAAAAAAAAAAACTTAACGAACTGAACTAGAACTGGCAAGACAGGCAAAGACTGGCAACTGGGAAGACAGGCATAGACTGTCGAGGATTGTGAAGACTGGACAGTAGCAGCAAAAGACTCATTAAGCGCCCGAAAACGGAACCTGTCGCGGAAACTCGAACTAACGAGCCACAAAAAATAAAATATAAAAAAATAAAAAAAAAAAAGTGACCCAAACGAACTAGAGCAGAAGGCGACTATGTGTCGTCGTTGTTGTTCTGCTGCGTGTTTGTGCCACATGCATCATTAGAAATGTAACATGTGCCATGCCCCTCACTCTATCTCCCTCTCTCTCTCTCTCTCTCTCACTCTTTGGCTAGACAAAGTGCAGCGCCAAAAGGATTACGCAAAATGCTTGAATTGCAATACAAAAAGTAAACGAAACTCGTAGTGCAAGTAAACAACAAGCAGCTGCATATGCGACTAGTAAAATACCCTAACTTAAACTAAACAAATTTTGATCTAGACTGTCAATAATCTTAGAGCAATCTTTGTATAAAACAGCAGACATATTCATACTTTCAGAGTTATATAGAGCTACTCAGAATTATTCAGAATTATTTAGAATTATTCAAAGCTTTTGAGAATTATTTAGAGATAATCACAATTATTCAGAGATTCATTCAGAATTCTTAAGAATTATTCTAATTTATTTATTTAGATTTATTCAAAGTTTTATTAAGAGTTTTATTCAGATTTATTCAAAGCTATTCAGAATTATTCAAAATGTTGCAGAGTTTTTCAGAATTTTTAAGAATTATTCAGAGTTATTCAATATTATTCAAAATTATTCAGAGCTATTCGGACTTTTATACAGTGTTATTCAAAACTATACAGAATTATTCTCTATTTTTCTGAATTATTCAGAATTATTCAAAATTTTGCAGTTTTTCAGAATTTTTAAGAATTATTCAGAGTTATTCAGTATTATTCAAAATTTTTAATAACTATTCAGAGTTATTTAAATTCACAATTATTTAAAATTACTTAGAATTATTCAGAACTTTTTCCAACTACTTTCTAAAGACTCTATATGCATTTCAGTGGCAATCAGTGCCGGGTATAACAAAACTTTTGCTAGCTTAACATTTGCAGTTGAAGCTCTGCCTGCTGCAGCTCAGCCTCTGCTCGAGTTGCGTTCGCTGATGCCTGAAATTGTTCGACTGAGTTGACTAGCATTGACTCT
Organism: Zaprionus obscuricornis; assembly: GCA_037044475.1. Classification (NCBI taxonomy): domain Eukaryota; kingdom Metazoa; phylum Arthropoda; class Insecta; order Diptera; family Drosophilidae; genus Zaprionus; species Zaprionus obscuricornis. Next base: position 41,872 of record JBAMBR010002869.1, read on the forward strand.
TGGCAGAGCTAATGGTTGTTGTTGTTGTTGAGTGCAGGGTGCTGTGTACCTAGTGCTGAGTGAGTGAGTGAGTGTATTCAGTGAGTCTGGGGCGAATGCCTCGTTGCATTTAAATATTAATAAACATGGCGTGCCAAGCGCAGTCCCAAAATGCGAGAGTTTCTGTTGCTTGTTGTTGTTGTTGCTGTTGCTACGTGACTTTCATGAGTCAAAAAGTAAAGAGCTATAGCTATAGCTATATAGCTATATAGCTGTATAGTTGCCACGCCTCTTATGGCTTATAAAAGGTGTTTGCCATTTTTGCTTGTACTGCTGTACGCTGAACTTTGGCCAACGTCAAACGCCACAGAGTCATGCAACAAAACAGGCAACAACAACAGCAACAACTACAACAAGAACAGCAACAACAACAACAAAATTCTTTTATTTTTTGTTTTTCTCCAGCTTTTTTTTTGTGGGCGCAGCTTTTGGTTGTGTTGTTGCTCGTTTTTGGCCATTTATTTAATGCCTAGTGCCTGGAGCAGAGCATACATATTCATACTACATTCATACTGTCATTCATACTGTCATTCATATACTCACATTCGTACAGTTGTACACACATCTATTCATACATTCATACGTACAACTCACGCACACGTAGAAATATAGTCAAAGACATTCATACACTCAGTCATATGAATTCTGTTTATTCATTCAAGCACTCAGATGTATTCACATACATTCTTATACACTCAAATATACTCGTAAGCAATAATTCATTCATACAGTTCATACGAACTTTTAGAGTTGTATTCATGCACTCATACACTCAAACACTCACACACTCATACACTCAAACATTCAAACACTCATACACTCATACACTTATACACTCACACACTCATACACTCATACACTCATACACTCATACACTCATACACTCATTTATATTTATATATACTTATGAACTTATGCACTCTTGCACTTACTCATTCACATTCACACTCAGATACACTCATGTTTATATTCACTTATTCATTCATACACTCATACATTCATATATTTATTCATATTGTATGAGTTACAATGTTCATACACTCACATACTCATACATTCATATACCCATTCACACACTCATATATGCATACATTCATTCATTCCTCCATTTATTCATTCATTCATTTTGTCAATTCTCATTAGATTGTTGGCCAGTGTCATGTCATAACTACAACTAGTACAACAACAACAACAACAACAACATTAAATCATAGTCTAGGCACAACAGCAAAAGGGTTGCGCTTGTCTCTGTGCGACTCTATCTGTGGGCAGTTAACAAGTTCTCAACTCTCTCGACTCTCCCTTCCCTTACCCTTCCCCTTGTCCAGTCTCTCTTCTCTTTCTTGCTGCCTTTGACAATTGGCATCCTGTCGCCGTTGCCCGTTGTAGTTGCCGTTGCAAATTCTATAACTGGCGCCATATGAAAATTACACTAAGCATATGTAAAACGACGCCCAATGGTACAGCAAAACAACAAAAGCAACAAACAGCATAAGAAACTTTTGTGACAGGCGACAAGAGACTAGAAGACAAAAAAAAAAACACAAGAGAACAGGAGAACAGGAGAACAGAGAGGCCAAAGACAACACTCAATGGAGAATGAGAACGAGAACGAGAATGAGAACGAGAACAATATCAAAATTAGTCATGTTCATCATGACACTGCAACGGAACAACGGAAAACTTGACAATATTGACAAATTCTATGACGAATTTCAAATGCTCTTAAAAGGAAAAACAAAATATAAACAAAATGCAAAACATTTTTTAGCTTCAATTTAAATTTTTTTTTTTAATGTTAAGATTCGTAAACTTATTGTTAGTCTCAAAATTTAGGAGAAGATTCAATAAATAAAAGCAAAGTCCTCAAAAAAAAAAAAAAAAAAAATTTAAATTAATTTAAAAAGAATTTGCAAATATTTTATTATATTTAATAATTTTTTCTTTATTTTATTTTTAGTTTATTTTTATTTTAGTTTTATTTAGTTTATTTATTATTATTATTATTATTTTTTTGTTTATTTTCTTTTTATTATTTATTTTTTTTAAAATTTTATTTTTATTATTTTTTTTCTAAAATTTTCAAGAATTTAAAGTGCATTTTGAAAACAAATTTTCATAATTTTATTTTACTCTAATTTTATTCTTATTTTATTTGTATTTTATTTTTATTTATTATTTATTTTTTGTTTATTTTATTTTTTGTTTATTTTATTTTTTGTTTATTTTATTTTATTAATTTTTTTTGTTGAATTTTTTTTATTTTTTTTCTATAATTTTCAACTATTTAAAGTGCATTTAGAAAACAAATTACCATTATTTTATTTTGCTCTAATTTTATTTTGATTTTATTTTTATTTATTTTTTATTTTATTTATTTTTTAAAAATTTTTTTATTTTGTTTTTTGTAATTTTTAAGTATTTTAAGTGCATTTCGAAAAAAAAATTGCATAATTTTATTTTGGGAATTTCTTGGATTTTTTCAAAGATTTTTTTAAGATTTTTTTACTTCATGACGAATTTCAAGTTTTTAGTTTTCCGCTTAAATTAAAACAATTTTTACAAGCATTTGCAATTATTTTTTTTTTTAGCACTTTTAAATGAATTTTATTAACAAGTTTTGCATAGTTTTATTTTAGCATTGTTTTTTTTTTAAAGATTTTTTAACTTTTAATTTTTTTTTGTTAATTTTTTATGAATAGTTATTTGGCTAGTTGCTAGTTAAACTTGTTAGTTGCCAGCATAAATTGACTAGGCAAAAAAAAAAAAAGAAATATAGAAATAACTTTTTTCTCTCTCTCTTTCTCTCTTTCTCTGTTTGTCTCTTTCTTTCTCAGTCAGGTTGCTGTCTTTCTTGTTTAGTTGATTTTCTTATCTTATTTGTTTTCAAAGTTTACAAACAATTTGATTGTTTTGACTAGCAGAAATAATACAAGTATAAATAAATATCGCAACGTATGGGGGAAGAAACTAACAAGAATCGAAAAGCAGTAACAACAATAACAACAACAACTTGGCAAACATTCTGCTTTTGTCTTGGCCATAAAAATCTATGTGTGTGTGTGTGTGTGTTGAGCATGGCTTATGACATCATTTCAACTTGTTGGAGGTTTTTAGCTTGTTGTAGCGCACGTTGTCAAGCAGAAGCAGAAACTGAGAAACAATGAAAGAGCAGAAAGAGCAGAAGAAAGAGTAGTTGTAGAAAAGCAAAACAGAAAGAAGGCAAAAGGCAAAAGGCAGCTGCGATGAGTACAACAAACAATTCAATGATAAACAGACCAAAAAAAAAAAAAAAAAAATAGGAAAAAATATGCTGCAGCTGCAAGTTGAATGTTGAATGTTGAATGTTGCGACTAGTGAGTTTGCAAAGTTGCAAGTTGCAAGTAACGAATTTGGCTACTTAAATTGACATTTGAATGTTTTTGCCATCATGACATTTTGACAGCAACAAAAGCAAAGCAAAAGCGATGACAAAGTGAATATACCCTGAGACTCAGCTGCTGCTGCCATTGCTGCCTCCGGTTGCTGCTGTTGTTACCTGTGCAAAATGTTATGTTTTTATAGGCCCTAAAATGATGAAAATGAGTTACGTAAAACAGGAAAAGAGGCGCGAGGATGGCAACAAAATAGAAATAAAAAAATAAAATAAAAATATAAAACAAGCAAAACAAACAAAAAACGGAAGCGCATTAAGCCAAAAAGAAAAACAACAACAAAAACAAAAAAACAAACTAAAAATAAAATAAAGCAAAAATAAAGCTAAAAAAAAAAAAAATGAAATTAGTTTTACGACTTTTGTCGTTTCAGCGACGCTTTGTTGACCTTAGGACATCTGCCCCAAACAGCAAGCGACAAGCGACAAGGCGCCAAGTCAAGTTTCATTTTGTACAAGTTAAAATCGAATTTTTCTGTTTTTTTTTGTTTTTTTGCCTCACACACAAAAATTAAGTTAAAGAAATTCTTAAACAAACTTGGCCTTAAAAAAACAGAAACAGAAAAACAAAAGCGATTTGGCCAAAAAAAAATGCGAAAGACAATTTAATTGAATTGATAAATTGAATGAAATGAAATTGTCATTGAGCATTTAAGCATTTAGCATTCATATTCATATTCATATTCACACATTCATATAAGTATTCATATACATATTCATATTTGTACATGAAAAATTGTTTATTATGTGGGCGACACTATACACATTTTGGAGGTGTGTCGCGGCGCGTGAAACTACAACTAAAAATGCGGAACAAAAACAACAGCAGAAAATAATCAATAAATAAAATTCATATCAATATGCAAATATTGATAAACAGAACAAAATAACAAAAGCAGCGCATAGACTTATCGCTACTCTCACACTCTCACTCTCTCACTCTGTCTCTCTCACACACACATAGTTATGTGTAGATAATAATGCAGCTAGACAGCTGTCAAATAATAAAGAAAACCGATAATTACAGCAAATAATAAATCTAAGCATTTTGTTTCTATGAATATTTCCATGACTTATTCAAGCAGTGCTGCTCAAACTGTGCCAGTACATGCTAAACTTTGCCATATACAGTCGAACATGCATAGCTACATTTCCACTAGCACAAATTGTCTGTTGTGTGTGTGTGTTAGGCTTAATGCTTAAAGTATGCTCTAATCAGCAGTGCTGCTCAAACTGTAGCATGCCATAACTCATTGCCTCATTAAGCTTGCCAAACTGTGCGTCCGTCCCTTCAAGCAAAAGCGAGCGAGCGAACGCGCGCGCAATCGCAGTACGTGATCAGACGTTGGCAAAGCTATCGTAAATTTAACTTAATTATAATATTTACTAACGAACGAACAACAACAATTACAACAACAATAAGAAGGGGAAGAAGAAGAAGCAGTAGAGGAAGGCGAACATTTCAAATTTCTAAAATGTTCAAAATGTTGGAAATGTTGGAAATGGGCGTAATAAACATTTCACTTGAGCAAAGACAGAGACAGAGAGCAAGACAGAGATAGAGAGATAGTTTTTAAAGCGTATGCGACATTATCTAAGGCGTAAGACAATGCCAGCGTATAGTAGGCGTGGCAAAGCACAAAAGAAACAGACAAAAACACAAAAAAAAAAGATACTTAAAAAATAAAAAAATAAAGAAACATATTTAACGTGAGAGACGCCAAGGGTCGAGCAACATGGAACGTGACAGCAACACATGCCGCACAGCAAGCAGCAAGCAGCAGAAAGCAGAAAAAGCATTAGGGGAAAAAAAGTAAAGATAAAAATACGTCAAATACGAAAAATACCAAAAATACGAAAGAAAAAAAAAAAAAAATATACGAAATCCCAAAAACTCAGGTAGTAGTTGCCCAGATACACTTACACAGTCACAGAGTATCTCAGGGCACAGTCACAGAGTCTCTCAGGGCACAGTCACAGACACATGCATAAGTGCGAGTGAGCCAGCAAAACATATGCTGACAAATTTCTTTTTGATTTTTTGATGGCAGAGAAAAACGCGACGCAATTCGTGGAAGATGTTGAAAATTTCAATGATAATTAAGAGAATTCTATGAGAATTGAGGCGCCAGGACTTACGAAGAGCAAGGCAATTGCCACATTTACCAGGAAGTAAAAGCAAGCACGTGTCCTTTTTGTTGTTGTTGTTGTTCAAGGATGTGTGATTGAAAATTTATTTGAAGATACAAATGTAGCGCCGCACTGCGTAGCGCTGCCTGCCTGCTGCCTGCGTTCAATTTTCGCTGAACAAGTCAAAGTCAATTTACAGCAATTAAATGCAATCAATTCTCTATCTCTCTCTTTCTCTCTCTCACACGTACATAGTGTGCAAAAATTGCTTGCCATTAGGCACAAGCGATATTTTTTTTTTTAAATGTTTTTTTATTTCTTTATTTTTTTTTTTCCGTCTCTTCATTTAGTTGCCATTGACATTTGAACTTGCTGGCGCTCTGATTGAACAAATTTGTTTACTATATATATGCTCATATAGTACTACATATACTATATATATATATATATATATATATATATATATATATATATATATATAGAGAGAGAGAGAGCGAGCGATAATTGCCATAGAAATTTCACAGCAATACAAAAGATTTTTTTTTTTTTATTTATTTTTATTTTTTTTTTATAAAATTCTTTAGCAGTGAATCATTTTTTTTCGCTCTGTTTTTACCTGCCTAACTATCGATAGTCGATAACAAAAATACAAAAAAAAAAAACAATCTGTTTTTACATGCAGCTGACAAAGAGAACTTTGCAACTTTTTGCATTGCTTTCAATGTTGTACAACTTCAATTTCAATTTCGCTGCCAGCAAAAAGTAAGAAAAAAAAAAATGTTTTCCATTTTTTTCCTGCAAAATCAAAGTGGACTTTCCCCCATACACTAAGCCTTGCCCCCAACTGCCACCTGCCACCTGCCACTGCTGCTCTGCACAATTTCAATTAGTTTAATTTGCCTGCTGCTGCTGCTGCTACTGTTGCTGCTACTGCTGCTGCTGCTGCTGTGACTAAGTGTTCAATGTTGAATGTTCAATGTTGCTTTCTATGACATTTTGTATTATTTGCAATTTTCTTCTTCTTCTTCTTGCCGCACACGTATTTCACTCCTTGGCATTTCTCCAGCATTATTTCGCTCGCATTCTGCGCCACAACGTTTAACATTTAAAAACAATTTTCTGCTGCAATTTCAATTTACACTGATTTTTATTTTTATTTATTTTTTTTATTTTTACACATATATCAACGACCCGCGTAGCGTTTTCCCCCATGCCACTTGCTAAGTGCCACATTCTCTGCTTGCCAATAGGCAATTTCACTTTGTAAATCGCAAAACTTTCATTTTAATTAGCTAAAAAAAAAGCAACAGCAGCAAAAGTCAAACTTAAATTTAATGTAAAAAAAAAAATACAAAAGAAAAAATTTAGAAAAAAATAATAAAAAATATAAAAAAATAATAAATAAAAATAAAAATCAATTTTCAATCATGCGAGATTTGAAAACTAATAAACAACAAAAACAACAACAGCAACAACAACAGCAACAATATAAAAGCTGACCAATGGCACGGAAAAACGAGCAGAAATTTAACCGCAGATTCAATTTTTATGCCAGCCAAAAGGTCAATTAGCCAAAAGCAACAACAACAGCAACAACACGAACAACAACAAAAACTAATCAAAATCAAATCACTTTTTGACTGACAGCTGAACAAAGTGTGGCTCAGGCTTGCCGGACTGTCGGACTGTCGGATTGTCAGACTGTTGGACTGTTAGACTGTTCGCTGAATTCGCTGAGTCGGCCGCCCGCTCGCTCTATGTTATTGTTGGAGGAGTAGGCGCTTTGAGGCGGCAGAGGCGTGGTCAGCATTGCTTTAACAATTGCAAACCAGTTTTACACTATTTGCAATTCGAAAGGCAAACCAGCAACAACAACAACAGCAACAACAAAAATTATTTCTACTATTATTTATTATTGTTGTTGTTGCTGTTGCTGCTGTTGCTGCTTGTTATTTCATGTTGTTATTGTTGTTATTGTCATTTCAAAAACGTGGCTTATTACAAAGCAACTTTTGTTATTGTTGCTGCAAGGTGTGTCCCAAGTTGCTGCTGCTGTTGTTGCTGTTTCCCACCCACCCAAAGAGTCAAGTCGATTTTTCGATTGTTGATCATCGACTGTCAATTGTTCAATGACACATAGCCGACAGTGTCTGCAATATTGTCGCACTATACAAGGAAAACTTTTGTAAAGCGAGTGAGCGACTGAGAGAAAGAGATAGAGCTAGTCAAAAGTCTAAGCTAAGCTGCGCTTCAATTATTTTATTTAAATTTTTCACATTGCTTTTTACTCAAAATAAAAATTCATTTTTTTTTTTTTTTACTTTTGAAATTTTTATAAATTTATTTAACAATTTTTGTTTTGTATTTTTATTTATAATTATTTTATTTTTATAATTTTAATATAAATTTAATTTAATTAATATTTAAATTAATTAATAAGAATTTATAAAATTTTTTAATTTATTTTATAAAGTTTTATTATTTGATGAAGATTTTTTTTTTTTTAATTTAATTATTTGAATTTTTTCTTGACTAATTTATTTATTTGTTTAATAATTTTAATTTATAATTAATTTAATTTTTTTTTTTTAATGATAAATTTTTAATAATGTTTTCTACTTTTTTTTTTGTTTTTCTAATCATTTTTTTTACTTATTTATTTTTTAATAATTATTATGATTAAATTTAACAGCTGATCACACGCCAAGCTCTAGTTTACACGCAGTTTGAGAGTCATTGGCTGCCTTATACAAGCTGCAAAGCATTTTTTTTTTCATTGCTTTTCTTTATTTTTTATTTTTTTATTTTTATTTTCATTTTATATTTGTTGCTGTTGTTGTTCGATTACATAAACATTGTTGTTGCTGTGGTGCGTTGTACAACGAATTACAACAGCAACAACAACAACAATTGAATAAACTTGTTCATTAAACACGAGAACTGCAAACACTTGAAGCGACCCAAGAGCCAAGTCAAATCTCTTTGTAAATAAAAACTTGTTTATAGGTGAAACAACAAAACGTTTTTTGCTTTTTCTTCTTGTTGTTGCTGTTGTTGCTGTTGTCATTTTACTAGCATGTAAATTTTTTTTGTTAATAGCACAAGTTTTTTTTCTTCATGAAGAAGAAGCAGAGGCAGCAGCAGCAGCGCGATGAATAATAAATAATAAGCAAAATATAAAAATAAAACTGATGCGAACGCGAAAAGCAACAAAAAACAAAAAAAAAAAACAGCGAAAAATATGGAGAAAAATTGTAGAAAAAAAGAAAAACTAGTAAAAAAAATTAAATTAATTTTATAAAATATTTAATGACACACTTAAGAGAGAAAGAGAGAGAGAGAGGGAGGTAGAGAGAGAGAGAGACTTGTAGCATTGCCTAATCATGGCACAAACAGGTTGAACGACAGACAGACAAAAAGACAGACAGAACAGTTGCAACAAAATGTGGCAGATAAATCAACGACTAAACTTTAATTATAAGTCAAATGCCATTGCCATATGTTGCAAGTGGCATGTGCAAGCAGCAAGCAAATTTTGGGCTATAATCAGAGAGAGAGAGGGGGGAAGAGTTGCAGGCAATATGCAACAGCAACAGCAACGCCCTCAAAGAAAAAAACACTTGCAGCTGTTCTTGTCAGCACTTGCCGCAAGGAAGCAGTGTTGCCACAGCAACAGCAACAGCAGCAGCAGCAGCAGCAGCTGGTCGAGCAAGTTGCATGAAAGTTTCTGCTGCGCTTCTTTATTTCTCTGGCATCTTTCACTCGCATTTCTGGGTCAGTCGACGCGACGCACAAGTACAACAACAACAACAACAACAACAAAAATGAAATGAAATGCGAATAAAAAAAAAATACAAAGAAATAAATAAATAAAAACGCAGCAAAACAAACAAACAAACAAACAAAAAAAATTTCTAAAGCCGCAAAAATGATTCAGCAGCATTAAAGTGCAACGTGGCGTATACGCAACGCAACGCAACTTGACTAACTTTGGCTTAAAACTTTTGCACCGCTAACACAATTATTATGATTATACAAGGCTCAGATTACAAATAACCAACAACAACAAGCATAGCATATATATTTATATATAGATATATATATATTTATATATATGATAAACAAGTCGCAGTTTTAATACGCTTGCAAATTGCAGGCAAAATGAAAATTTTCTGTTTTTTTTACCAATCTATGCCTATGGCAGCTATATGTTATAGTTATCAGAACTTAACCAAACTTGGCAGCAAGATTTTACTGCTCACTAAAATCAAATTCTATAAGTTTAAGCTCGATAAAGCAAGCAACAAAAAAGTTTCTCATACAAAAACTCAATTCTCAACTGATAGTTCCTATGGCAGCTATATGATATAGTCGTCGGAATTATATTAAATTTTACTAACATGTCTAAGACATCAATAAACTCAATTCCTATCAGTTTCAGTCTTATATCTTAACAAATAAAACAGTTTCCTATACAAAAACTGAATTTTCGACCTATAGTTCCTATGGCAGCCATATGATATAGTAATCCGATTTATGCTAAATTTAGCAGACATGTCTAAGTTCTCGCTAAACTCAAGTCCTATAAGTTTCAGCCTGTGGCCTAAACAAATAAAACAGTTTCCTATATAAAAACTGCATTTTCGACCTATAGTTCCTTTGGCAGCTATATGATATAGTAGTCCGATTTATACCAAACTTAACTGACACGTCTAAGTCCTCGCTAAACTCAAGTCCTGTAAGTTTCAGCCTGTTACCAGAACAAATAAAACAGTTTCCTATATGAAAACTGAATTTTCGACCTATATTTCCTATAGCTGCTATATGTTAGATATTTCCAATGCAGCTAACTACAATTTATATGCAGCTTGAAGCAGCTAGCAGTAACTTATGCCAAATTTCAGCAAGTTCACGCATCACCTGCTGCAAAGTCTGTAACTCTTGCTTATAGCTAATGGAGCCTTGTGTGTGAGTGTATGGGAAAAGTGTTCAGTTCAAAGACCGCATGAAAAGCTGTTGGCTAACGCTTCTCTGACCCAAATCGAGCGATGCGAACCACTGCCACAACCACAACAACAACAACAAGTCACAACAAGTCGCATTCCAATGCAACGCGACAAAACTTGCAGCGCAGCAGCATGCACTTGCCACACTTGCCGCACTTGCCACACGTATCAAAAGTTAAAGCTCTCTGACTTTGCCAATTATGTTAATTGTTAGCCTTAAAAAAAATAAGAAAAAAAATAAACTAAAAAAAAAACTAAAACATTTTCAAGCTTAATTTCAGCAAATGTTGCTAATTAAGCGCAGACCAAGAGTTAGAGAGGGAGACAGGGGGTGGAGGAGGAGAAAAACGTTAGCAGCTTACTTAGCTTAAACATTGTGCGCAAATTAGTTTGTCAACAGACACGGCGACAAATGACAAGGTTTTTTTTTTTACTGCTCGATTTTGGGCAAGTTTTGTGTATTGATTCAGCTGTAAGCTGAATTTAGGCCGAAGCCAGATACAGTTAAAGCTACATACAGACAAATGTAGTAATTGCAAATGTTGAGCAAATACAGACAAAAGAAAACTTAAAGAAATAATAAAAAAAAAAAAAAGTGTGAACAAATTTATTTAAACTCAAAAAAAAATTTAAGATAAAAATGTAAATAAAAAAAAAAACAAAAAAATAAAAAATATATGAAATTCCATAATATTATGGGGAAAGACCAAGAATTAGACATATGTATGTATGTATGTGTGTGTGTGTGTGTGTGTTCTGCTAATAATAGTTGCTATACAGCAATAACTGTAATATGTAAATATTTATAAAATTACAAAATGAAACTTGACGCTGATAAGATTGTGATGAGGAAAAATAAATAGAAAGAAAAAAAAATGAAGCAAAAATTACAAAATTACAAAATAAACAAATTGAAGTTTAGCAAAGATAAGATTACAGAGCAAGACAGCAAGAGCAAGAGAAAGAGCAAGAGAGAGAGAGAGAGAGAGAGAGAAAGAATAAGCATGAGTTGTGAAACAGTTTGTCATAAAAATTGAGCTAGAAAACAGAACTTGCAGCTGTTGAGACTTTGAGAAAGTGAGCAAAAAAAAAAAATGAAGGCAGCAAATTATAAAAATTTATATAGTAGATGATCGTATATATATATATATATATCTATATATATTTATAGCAATTAATTGCAACAATTTGTGCAGCACAAGTTGCCATTAAAAAAATAAATAAAATAAAAAGCAAAGGAAAAGAAAAGCAACACAAATCAAAATCAAAATCAAAACTATTATAAACAATTTATAAACAAAAAGTCATTGAACTACAATAACAACAACAACAATAGCAACAACAACAATAGCAACAACAACAACAACAACAACAACTGCAATAGCATCTTCTGGGAATGTAAAGAACAAAAGTTATGTGTATGTGCTGCAAGCCTTTTATTTGATTTTTTTTTTTTATTTACTTTTCTGGGAAGCAGCAGCAGCAAATGTTGAATGTTGAGAGCATTTTGTGGGGCAAGAGAACAATATATATAGCTATAGCTATAGCTATATATATATATATATATACATGTATATGTTGTATGTTATAGCAGATTTTGTTTATAGTATGGAAATTGCCAACAATTTGCAGCGACAACTGGGCGACGATGGCAACGATGCCAATGAAGGCGACGGCAACGACAACGGCAACGGCGACTGCAGCTGCGACTTCAATACAAAAACACAAAAACACAAAAACAATTCTTGAAGAAGTTTTATTTATTTTTTTTCTTGCTTCTAAATTTCAAATGTGATTTTTATTATTTTTTTTTTTCTTGCTTTGCTTTTCGTTTTGTTTGTCTTTTTTTTTATTTATTTTTTTTTGTTTTTTTTTTGTCGTGTAGATTTTTTCAATTTGGGTCAATAACATTTGGCAAACTTCGTTGTGCGTTGTGGCAGCCAAGGCGCCAAGTTCTCTGTGCAAAGGCCAAAAACAGCAACAGCAACAATAACAGCAACAACAACAACAACAATAATAATAATAAAAAATTACACACAGTAATTGTAAAGTGTAAAAAAAAACACAAAAAAAAATAAAAATAAAAAAAAAACAAAATGTGAATTAATTAAAAATAATTTGCACAGAAAAATTTACAAAGTGTTTGTTTTTTTTTTTCTCTCACAAACACACTAACTATCTCTCTCTGTCTCTCTAGCTCACTCACTGTCTCTCTCTCTCTCTCTCTCTGTCTCTCTCTCTCACTCTCTCACTGTGTTGCAGTTGCAGTTTTGATATTTTGCTTTTTTTGCAGTGCAAATTGTTACTAATCGAAAATAAATTATGCGGGAAGTGCGATCAGCATTATATATAGACAAAGAGCGAGAGAGTGAGTGAGAGAGAGAGTGCGTGCTGCGTGCTGCGTTAAAATGAAATGTAAAATATTTAAAGCGAAAGTGTAACAAATTTGTCAAAGTTTCAGACTATGAATTTTCAATTATGAGAAATTCCTTTTGTTTCTCTACTGCTGCTGCTGCTTGCTGCTTGCTGCTGCTGCTTGTTGTTGTTGTTGTTTTCATTATGAATAATAAAGTGAAAATCATCATCAAGAGAATATTTAGCGCTGTTATTTATTGCAGTTGCTGTTGTTGTTGCTGTTGTTGTTGCTGTTGTTGTTGTTGAAAAGTGAAACAACTTTTACTTTTGTATGAAAAATAACAACAAAAAACAAAGGGCAGCGAGAGAGAGAGACTGTGAGACTGAGAGAGAAATGGAAGCTGTAGCTGCTGCTGCTGTTTCTGTTGCTAAAGATACATTCAGCTCTATAGCCTATAGATATGCAGATATATGCGGCTAAAGATACAGATACATTTGCAGATACAGATACAGATACAAAAATAAAAAAACACACAGCAAAAGAATGAGAGAGCGAGCGCGAATGAGAGAGTGAGACAGACAAACTGGAAGTCAAATCAAATTCAGTGACAAAAAAAAAACACAAAAAAAATAAAACACAAAAAAATTCTTTTGTCGAGTGAAACTTTTTTTCTTCTTTTTCTTCTTCTTGTAACTGTAACTCAGCAACGCATGTGTGTGTGTGTGTGGCAGTGTGTGTGTGTGTGTATTTTTCTAAGATATTTCTGTAAACATTTCATAATTATTTAAACGTATAACGTGTGGGCCTGCAGCAGCAGCAGCAGCAGCATAAACAAACTGCTGGAAAGAGACGGCAAATAAAATAAAAAAGAAAAAAAAAAAAAAAGAAGAAAAATCAAAGTCATTTGCATAGTGACAGTGGGACAAGTGGGGCAGGAGGAGAGATGGAGGACTTAGTGTTAGATATATATAGTATATATAGAATCTGTAGCTGATTTCGCCATAGCTAGACACAACACTTTACACACACACACACAAAGACACACAGACACACAAAGACACACAAAGACACAATTTAAAATTTCGAGCACAGTTTGACAGTCAGCGGTCGTGGAGCAGCGAGTGTCGAGCAGCGCAATTTGTCACTTGAAAATTTACAATGTGCTTTTGCATTTATTTTTGTCCAGCATATAAAAAAAAATTTATGATTAGGCTATAACACGATATATATATGGTATATATATCTATATATCTATGACTATAACTATATCTATTTTATATATACTAAAAACTGTTTAATCAGCAAAAACTAATAAAAATAAATAACATTAATTATAAAGGTCGCGAAGCGTTTTGTTGTTGCGCTTATCGTTGCGTTGTTTGTTTGTCAAAGCAAATAGTGAAAGCGAAAAGCAAGCTGATAAAAAATATATATATATATTTATTTAGAGAGAGAGACAGAGACAGAGACAGAGAGAGAGAGAGAATGCTACAACAGTTTATAGCATACCCTTGAAAACATTTTTGCTATAATTATTTTAACAATTATCTCTAAATATTTTTTTATAGCTTTATTTTTTTTACAGATTTTTTTCTCTTTTTTTTCTCTTTATTTTTTGTCATAAACAAGTGAAAAATTTGTCAGCTGTAAAAAAAAATAAAGCAGAAAAAATTATTTAAAAAATAAAATAAACAGAATTTACAGTTTATATTGCAAAAAAAAAAATAATAAAAAAAAAAATATTGAAAAATTTCTTATAAAATGCAACATGAGAAACACTTGAGCATCGGTAGTCGAGAATTTGAGAATTTGTCATTTGATATTTATAAATTTTTACTATAAAAAAATAAAAACTTTACAATTTCAACATAAATTTTCAATTCATTTTCTATTTTTATTTTTATTTTTATTGCTATTGCATTACTGTCTCACTCACTGTCTCTCTCTCTCTCTCTCTCTCTTTGCTTGTCTAGCTAACAAATTTATTTGCTGCCTTTTATCTTGCTCTGCAAATACTAACAAAAAAAATAAAAAAAAAATAAAAAAAAAATAAAAAAAAAATGAAAATGAAAATTAAAGTAAGACGCGTTTCAAGGCAAATCTTTTCTTGCCTTGTGTTTTCTTATCTATAGCTCTGTCTCGCTTTCACGCTGTCTCTTTAACGCTATCTCTCTCTCTCTTTCTCTCTCTGTGTATTTGTTTTGTCGCTTGCCTCACTGTTGGCCATGTTAAGGTAGCTTCTGCGACTTGTTTAATTAATAGCGCTTGCTCCTCTGTCTGCCCCACTGTCTGCCCCACTGTGCCTACACACTGTGCACTCTATGCTCTACACTCTTCGCTCCACACTTCATACTGCTGCCTCTTGCCCCACTGTTTGCTACACTACTTTACAAAAAGCTGCAGAAAGAATTGTTGTCATTGTCTTTTTTTTTTGCTGTTGCTGCTGCTGTTGCTGTTGCTGCTGCTTCTTCTTCTCATTGTCATATACGCAATTTCATTTCTTTTGAGCTGCGCGACGCGCCTGTCATTGCCATTACACAACAGCAGCAGCAGTAGCAGCAGCAGCAGCAGCGAGTCTTGCTTCATTATTTGTCGTTGTTGTTGTTGCTGTTGTTGTTGTCACATTTTGCTGTGCGCCCAACAACAGCAACAACAGCAACAGCAGCAACAACAACAATAAATTGAGTCGCTTACATTGTGAATGCATAAAGTATTCATGCAGTGCAATATGAATACAACCAACAAATGAATGAATAAGCATATATACATATATATCTCTCTCTTTCACTATCTCTCTCTCTCTCTCACTTACACTTAGTCTTTCACTCTATATATGTCTGAATGTTCAAGTATTATTATGTATAACTTTGTCTATAGGCTGCGATTGTCATTGCAGGCCTTGAACAAATTATGCGACACACACACACACAGCAACACACACACAGCAACACACACACACACACACAAATATAAAGAAGAAGAAGAAGAAGAAAAGAAAACACGTGTGAACAAATTTCATTTCATTTCAAGCTGGCAAAAAAAAAGCTTAAAATTCACAATAATAAAAAATAAAAATAAAAATAATAAAAAAAACAATTTCTTTTTTAGCAATTGTGCTGCAAAAATTTCAAAATTATTTTTATCACTCGCTCACGTTCGATTGTTTCATTGATTGATTGATTGATTGATTGATTGGCTGATTGTTTGTTTGATTGAACGATTTGCAGTTCATATTACAGCTGAAATTTATGATTCAGCTGCATTTGCTTTCCCCTATATCTCTATCTCTCTCTCTGTCTCTGTCTCTTTATCTCTGTCTCTACCCTCTGCCTTCTGCCTCTGCTTCTGCTTCTTTACCTACAGCAGCAGCTCATAAATTTCCGCTGCTTCTTCAACTGCTGCTGCTGCTGCTGCTGCTTCTTCTTCTTGTTAGTTTTCAATTTCGCTTTCAGCTACTTTCGATCTTATCTTTTGTGTACCTTTATTTATCTCTTCCCACTCTTACCTCTCCTTCCTCTTCTCTCTTTCTCATTATTGTTATTATTATTTTACAAGCTGTCAATGATATTTTCCATTGCTTCTTTTTCTACTTCTTCTTCTTCTTCAGCTGCGGCTTCTTATTTACTTTTCATGTTATGGTTTTTTTTTTCACTTCTTTTTCTTCTTCCTTTTTATTTTGTTGTTAGATTTCTCTGTAAACATTATTCAATGCTAGCTTATCTATGCTATCGCTCTCTCTCTCCCTCTCTCTCTCTCTCTCTCTCTCTCTCTCTCTCTCTTACTCTCATATGCAAGCTATTTCTGTCTCTTTCTATTGCCACATATCGATCAGTGAACTTATCGGCTTCAACATCAACATGCTGCTGATATTGCTGCTGCTGCTGCTTCTTTTGCTGCTTCTTCTGCTTCTTTTTGCTGCTTCTTCTTCTACATTTCGTTTGTTGTCCCATGCATAATAATCAACAACATTATCATCATCATTATCATTATCATCATCATCATTGTCATCATTGTCATCATTATCATCATCATTATAATTTTTATTGTCATTTGCCATTGTCATTTTCATTTTCATTATGTTGACGATGATGATTATCAAGTACTTGGCGCATTAATTTTGATGCGAAACTGTTAATGCATATCCGGTGGCAAGGAAGTGAGACAGAGAGAGAGCAGAGAGAGAGAGAGAGAGAGAGAGGAAGACAGTCAGGAATTGTATGCGACTTGCCATGAATCATTAACTAAGCAAAAGAACAAACAGACAATGACAAGCACAGAGAGTGAGATAGAGAGAGAGAGAGAGAAGGAGATAGAAAGAGTGCAGACAGAGTAAAAATGAATTGCAACATTTGCCACATTGCCACATTGTTCTACTGTATGTAGCAAGCAGTGGAGTTTGTGGATTGAGGGAAGAGTGGGAAGTGGGAAGCAGCAGCAGCAGCAGCAGCAACAGCAGCAACAGCAACAGCAGCAGCAACAGCAGCAACAGCAACAGCAGCAGCAGCAGCAGCAGTAGTAGTTCATGTGAAGAGGCGAGCCGCATTAATCGTCGAACATTATGCAAGACACGCGCCTGGCGGCCAATTGCAATGCATATGAAGGCGAAGCAGCGACAGAGAGAGAGAGCGAGACAGAGACAGAGAGAGAGAAAGAGAGAATAGTAAAGAATTGAAGAAGTGTGCTGCATATGTAGTTGGATCAGTTGCCGGCAAAGCTAGACATAGTCTCAGTATCAGTACCAATCGCTGTTCCCTTCGCCGTTGCCTTCATCTTCATCTTCTTCTTCGCCTTCGCCTTCGCTGCTGCTGTTGCAGTCACAGTCATTGTAGGTGCCACACGTCGCAGTTGCCGTTCGCCATAGCTGTTGACGTTGCTTGCATAGCTTGCAGTCCATTTAAGGGCCGAGCGACGACTACGACTACGACAACAACAACAACAACGACAACGGCGACGACGACGGCGACAAAAAGCGAAAGCGTTTTTCAAAAGACCTTGACGCAGGTTTTTCAACTTTCAATAAAATATTGATGTTGCATTTGCAGCACTTGCAGCACTTCAATAAAAAATTTCAAGCACTGAAAGTGCAGCTGCTGCAATTTGTGCTGAAAATTTGATCAATCGTTGCAGTTTTGCAGGCACTGCTAATAGAAGCAGCGCTGCCTCTGCCCTTGCGGTTGCCTCTGCTGCTGCTGTTGCCTCTGCTGTTGCCCTTTGCTGCTGCTGCCTCTGCTGCTGCATCTGCCTCTGCTGTTGCCCTTTGCTGTTGCATCTGCTGTTGCCGCTGCTACAACTCGCAGCCCTTTTCCTTACACGAATCTCTACCCCCCCCCCTCCCACCCCACCAACAGCTAAGCCAGCATCACAAACAAAATGAATTCCTCATGGTATTGCATTGCCACGCCCATAACGCCCACATACTTGAAACATTCAAATGTAAATGTAAACGAATAAGAAAATGAAAATGAAAATACGAATCGTAAATGAATTGATAAGCAGTTGCTGCTTGCTGCCGCTGCTTGCTGCCGCTGCTTGCTTGCCTCCTGCTGCTTTGCACAGTGGGCAAAACTTATGCGACGGGCATAAACTGTACTTTAAATTCAATTATAAACTGTGAGCGAAAGAGACAGAGAATCTAAGACTGTGACTGTAAGACAGAGAGCGATAAGACCCCAAAAAATAATTAATTAAAATTGAGGCCAAAAACAAAAACAACAAAAATGAAGAAGAAGAAGCAGCAACAGCAGCAAAATCAGTTTTTTTCGTATTTAGAGCGTGCGATCTATTTGCTGCCTTCAACTTATAACTTGCCCCACTTCCCCCTTCCTGCACTACACCTTCAACTTCCCTTTGCCAACTTAGCAATAACTACAACCTTTATCTCTCTCTCTCTCTCTCTCTCGCACACACACTATATCAGCTACGCAGCGCTTATAATTCTTGAGCGAAAGTTGGCAATGATCATAACTTGAAACAGAGCGAAAGAGAGAGAGAGAGAGAGAGAGAGAGAGAAAGAGAGAGAGAGAGGCAAGTGCAGCTGAAGAGGCAGCTGTATGAGGCAAGAGGCAACAAGAGGCAACCAGAGGCAACCAGAGGCAACAAAATTGGCAAAGTTAAAGAGCAGCAATAAAAGTGCGTAGCGCAAAAGAATTGCTGCTGCCACATAGCTAACTCTTTCTCACTTACACACTCTCTCTCTCTTTCTATCTATCTCTCCCTCTATCTATCTCTCTCACACACACACACTCTTAGGCTGCCTGTCTGACCTTTCGCATAATGATGATGAATTTGTAGTGTAATCTTCATAATGATGATCATAATAATTGAAATGATTTGATGTTGCTGCTGCTGCTGCTGCCGTTGCTGCTGCTGCTGTTGCTGTTGCCTAGACAGCATTGCTTTCGCTCATGTGGCAGCAGCAGCAGCAGCAAGAGCAGACCAAGTGCTGCTTATGGCGGCTCTGTGTTCAAGTGATTTATGCGATTTGTGTCAATGTCTGCCTGTGCCGCATTTTTATACAATTTTCTCTGCCACTTCAACTGCCGCTGCTGCTGTTGATTTTTTTTTGAATTTCTTAACAAATTGACTGAAAATTCTTTTGTATGTGTAAGCGCTGCCTGTCTGTCTGTGTGTGTGCGTGTGTGTGTGTGAGTGAAAGGTCATAGGTGTAAGAGCAACTTAGGTAGAGCGAGACAGAGAGAGAGAGAGAGAGAACGCGCAGTCAGTAAACATTAGAAAAATACTTTTGCCTTATCAGTCAAGCATTGGAAATCTTTTGCTTTTGCTTCTACTACGTCTGCCTCCACCTCCACCACTGCCTCCACCACTGCTACTTCCCCAACTACTAAATTTATTTAAATGAAGCAACTTAACTGGAAAATGCCGCAGCATTTTTATGTAAATTAACATTAAAAAAAAATAATAAAAATTGGGTATTAAAAAAAAAACAAAAAAAAAAAAAAGAAATACTAATAATAATAAAAGCAACGCGTCGCATTGTGTTGCTTCATTGATAAGCCTTAAAATTGCTGCCAGGCGGCAGCCAAAGCCCCTGCCCCTGCAGCTCAAGTTCATTCAAAGTAAAATTCGTAATACAGTTTGACAATCACTTAACGAGCAGTCGCAGCGCAGCAAATGAAGCTGTCGCTGCGCTGGCAGTGAAGTGTAGCTGCTGTCAAAGCAAGGCTTTTTTCGGGCATACGCCTACGCAGTGGCTCTGCAACTGTAACACGTTGATGACTCAAGCAAACAAAGCTAAAAGTAGTTGTAGAAGAAGGAGAAGGAAGTGGAAGTGAAAGAGAAGGCATAAAATAAGAGAACAACGGCAATTACAACAATGTCGACGACGCCTAAATTGCATTTAATTAATGAAAATGTATCGCCGCCATGTGGATGGAAGTCAACCCACTGGCTAAAATGCTGCCTAACACCTATGGCAAAAAAACAACAAAAAAAAAAACTTACCTCGCGATTATTGCTGCTATTGTTGTTGTGATTGTTGTTGTTATTAATGTTGTTGTTGTTGTGTTGATTATGGTGATATTGCTGCTGCTGTTGATTATTGTTGTTATTATGTGTGGATGTTGCTGCTGCTGCTGCGCTGCCTGACGACGACATACGCGATCCAGGCAGATCGCGCCATCTGAGCACCCCCATGACGGCCTGACGCACCCAACGCCTCTCAGCACCTTCGCTATAAAATGCCACCTTCGCTTCGTTTTGCTTTGTTTTTGCTTCTTTGCTTTTGTTTTTGCTGCTTTGCTGCTTTTGCTCTCTTCAGTTTTTTTCTGCTCTCTTTAAGTTTGTTGTTGTTGCTGTTGCTGCTGCTGTTGATGCTGAGACTGCATTGATTTGCACTGCACTGCTTAGTGAACTGCTTGGTGGGCGTTATAGTTTGAGGGGCGTTGGATAACACGAGCTTCACAATTGCTGGTTAACTTTATATTTTGATATTTTTTCAACTCTTTTTTTTTGTTTTTTTTGCTGCTGCTTAGTTAATTGTTATAATTTTCATAGTTGACTTTTTTTTGCAGCATTCGCAACTGACGCAAATTATTATTATGACTGTTGTTGTTGTTGTTTTTGTTGTTATTTTCTGTGTATGTTTTTTTTTTTGCGTTTTCTTTGCACGTCGTTCGACTCGTTTGACGGGTTTTTTTTTTGTATGTGTTGCTGTTGTTGTTGTTGATTTTTTTGTTACTCTTTTTTTTTGGTTATATTTGTATGTTAGTTTCACAGTGGCTGTCAAACTATAGCGCGACTTTCGCAGTTTCAATAACTTTGGCTAAGCTCTGAGAGCGCTGAGCTTCTTTTTTTTTTATGCAAATCAAACGCAATACGCGATTATTTTTTTTTTATTTATTTATTTTTAGCAAATTTCTAAGCAAATATTTTCACTTAGAGCAAACAGAAAAGTGAGATTTTATTTTTGTCAGTGTAAAAGTTGAAAATTTTGTAAAGATAGAAACAGAAGGAAACACTGAAAAACGCACACTGACAGTGTGACAGAGACAGAGATAGAGGAAAAAAAAAGACGCACACGCACCGTGTAAAAGAAACAACAAATTTATATTTATATTTTATGATTTTATTTTCAGATATATTTTTTTTTTCTTCCTCTTTTACTTCTTGTAGTTGTTGTTGTTGTATTTTGTTTTGTGGCTTCACCAGAAGAAACTGCAATCACTACTGCAACTGCAACTGCAACTGTGAAACAGAGTCAGCGGCATCTGCATTTGGTTTTTTCTTTTTTTTTCAAATTTGATTTTATTTTTTTTTTTTAAGTTGAAATTTTTATAAATAACTCGCGTTGCGCGTTTTGTTTTGAATTTGTAACGAACAAAACGAAGACAACGAAGACAACGAAGTCAACGACAACGACGAACGACAAGACACGGCAGAACACGACTACGTCTACGTCTGCTAACGGCAAATGTTCAACAGAGATAAAGAAGAACTTGAAATCAAAACGAAACACGGACGACCACAAAATGAGAAACACGTCCGAAGCGCAGCACACGTCTGCTTCGTATGAGTTGTGAGTTTAACAGTCGCACTGTTTAACAGTCGCACATCGTGCGCTACAAGCTAACAGTGTGCGTAGAGTGCGCTGTTAATACTCTATGCGCGCTCTCTCACTCTCACTGTTAATCTCTGTGAGAGTATGTAAGCGCGCGCAATGTACATGCATTGCATTAACAGCTCAAGTGAGCAGAGTTAACAGTGTGTTACAACTGAGAGTAAAAATTGAGTGAGCGCGCGCGCTTGCATTTGAAGTTGTATGCGTTAGAGTGAGACAAACAGATGTGCGCTCAATAAGCGCGAAATGTTAATAAATTTAAATATGATTTTAGACACCAGAGCATAATATAATATGATTGTGGCGCACACACGAGACTGAGACTGATTAATCATATAAAAATTACAAATATATATATATGTATACATATATATGATATATATTATGCTGGCTGTATTTATAAGTTTTTGCCTGATAAAATATTACGCAGAAATCTTAAAGAAAATGAAACTTTGCTTAAATATAACATAAAAAAAAAAAAAGTCGCAGCCTAAAACGAAAATAAACTGATATACAGCGAGAATATGTGAACGAGTGTAGGGGGAGGGGTATGGCGTTGGAGAGTGAGGGGTAGATGCTAAACTGTCGCATGTTGCGCACATAAAGCAAACAAAATTTATGCACTAGACAGAAATGACCTTGGCATTCAAGCCATAAAACTAGCGTACAATATGAGCAGCAGCAACAGCAACACAACAGCAACAAAATTTAATAATAAAAATAAACAAAACTAAGAAATATAACAAGCAGCAGAAGCAAAAGAAGAAGAAGAAGAGCAAGCAGAGCAATAACAATTCTCATTTCTCATTTCTCAATTCCAAAAACGCAACGCAATGCACACGTATTAATTTATTGTTGTTGTTGTTGTTGTTGTTGCTGTTGTTGCTGTTGTTGCTGTTGTTGTTGCTGTTGTTGTTGGACTGTGGCTGCTCTACAAATTGTTTATATTTGCAAAATTAATAGCAAAACTTTGAAATATGAGCATGAAGATCAACACAAATACACAGACATATACATATATATACATGTACATATATATATATATATATACATACATATCTGTCGATATCGATATAGATATTTTATATACAAAACATTTTTCACATTTGTTCAAATGAAATTTCTGAAGAAAAAAAAAGAAAGAGAAAAAAAAATCTCATAAAAAAAAACACGAACATAAATTATGACACATTAAATTTTTTTTTATTAAATATGAAAAAAACTTTAAAAATTCTATAAAAATTTCTATAAGCAAATAAAAATATTCAAAAAATATTATTTGTAAATTTATAAATTTTATTTTTTATTTTTATTATTTTATAAATTTATTTTATTTTATTTTTAAAGCAAAGCAAATAAATTATTATATTTATTATTTAAGAAATTATTAATAAAAAAAATTCTAAAAAAAAAATTATTTAAAATTTATAAACTAAAAAAAAAATGTCAAGAAAAATTCTTATGATTTTTTTTTTTTTTTAATAATTTATAAAAATTAAATAAAATTAAAATAAAAAATAAATTTAGCATTTAATTTGTTAGAAACTTTTCGCACATTTCTTTACTTTTTTTTTATTTTTTTTTAAAGTCTTCATTTAATGCAGAGTTTAAAGTTTTAAGTCTGTGACTAAGTTGAACTTCAATTTTAACTAGTTAATAATTATTTATTAATGATGAAGTTTAGCATAAACATAATGAAGTTCAAGTCTCATCGCATTTTTAATGAGCAACAAGACAAAGAGCAATAAGAGAGAGAGAGAGAGAGAGAGAGATGGGAGATGTGAGATTGGGGAGTAGTGAGATAGAGGGAGATGAAGTGAAGCAACCCGCATAAGGCGACAGCGCCGAAACATGGCTTTAAAATTAGTTGTGAACTAAAGAGTTAAAACTGAGGATGAAGCAGCAGCAGCAGCAGCAGCAATGGCAACAGCAGACGATGAGCAGAAGAAAGAGGAAGAAGTAGTTGTAGTTGTAATTGTTGTTGTTGTTGTTGTCGCTCTGCAGACAGACAGCAATCAACAACGAAGTCAACGAAGCAGCAACAAAACATGGAAAACAACAGCAGCAGCAGCAGAGAGAAGAAAGAAGAGAGACACAGAGAGAGAGAGAGAGAGATAGAAGAAACCTCATGAAGAATAGACAAAGATATTGGTTAACAGAGCGGCGAGGGGGATGGGGAGGAGGGTGGAGAAAGAGAGACAGAGGCTAGCTAGTGGGAGAATTAGAGAAGCAAAGCTAACTGTGGCTGTGGCTGCGGCTGTGGACAAAGCTGCAGTTGTGTGGCCCTGAGGGAGTCAGAGGCCAACTTTAACATCAACGTCAACGTCAACATCAGCAGCGACGTCAACGGCAACAGCGACGTCGACGTCAACGTCAAAGCAACGAAAAAAAAATGGCAAAAAAAAAACTTGCATTGTTTTTTTTCTTGTCTTCAGCTTTTGCTTGCATGCAGGTGAAATGCAAGAGTGAGACAGAGACAGACAGAGACAGAGACAGCATGCAAAAGTTGTGGGAGAAAATAACAAAAAAAAAAGGCAAAGAATTTATGAAAAATCTAAGCAAAATCTAACGGTAAAAACAAATTTTATGCAGCAGGCGGCAAAATAATTATAAAATATAAATAAAAAATAAAATCTGCTGTGAATTACAGTGAAGACTGGCAGTAAGAAATTGCAAGGGAAAATTATGAGCGATAAACACAAAAAAAAACACAATTTGTGTAACTGCGAATCGTATATAGAATAAATTATATTGGAGGAGGCGCGCGAAGAGCAGAGGCGCCTGGAGGGAGATGCTGAGGTCGGCCAAAACCCAAAATGGGTTGCAGTGCCACCTAATAATAATAATAATAATAATATATATATATATATATTTTATCGATGCTACTTAGCTTATCACTAGAAAAAAATTTTAATGAAAATTTGTAATAAAAATTATTGAAAATTTAAATTATTATTTTATTGAATTATAATTGTTATTTTATTAAATGTTTTTTTTTTATATTTATTTATAATCCTTTATAATCCAGAAAATGAACATTTGACAAAAAATGTTTTAGGAAAAAAATTTATCAAAAAAACAACAAAAAAAAACTGAAAATAAAAATTCAAATGAAACAGTTTGCGCTACGAGCTCTTTCTCTCTTTCTCTCTCTCTGCCTTGATCGCTCATATTGATCTGCTCTTGCGTGCGTTTGTATGTGTGTGTGTGTGTGTGTGTGTGTGTGTCTGTGTGTGTTTATTTTCACATATATATATATATGAAAGCATTTCATTGATTAAACAGATTAAATAGCAAAAAAATTCAAAATTTCTTTAATAACATTTTTCTTTCTTAATAAATCGATAACATAATAAATCGGTAATTTTTTTTTTACCGATAAAAACATAAAATGCAAGAGAAAAATTTAATTAAAATTTTCAAGTAAAATTTTTAGTTGGAAAAAAAATAAATAAAAAATAAATAAATAAATGGAAAAAAAATAAAAAATAAATAAATAAATGGAAAAAAATAAATGCTGGCAGCTACAGTAAAGCTTGGCTAAAATTAAATAAAAGACATTTTTTTTATATAATTTTTTATTTTTATTTTTATTTATTTTTTTCTTTTATATTTTTATTGATTTTTTTTATTTATTTATAAAAAATGTTTTCACTTTTTCAAGTTTTCTTCACTTTTAGCAAGTGCAGACTGTAGTTGCAGCTTTAAGATAACAGCATAAGTTGCTGCTGCTTGCTGCTGCTTGCTGCTGTTAGAGATCAGTATCTGTTGGCTTTATATCTGCAGCTACATGTCATTGTATCTCTGCTACTTTTGTATCTTGTATCTTTGTATCTTTTGTATCTTTTGGCTACGTGTGGCTAGCTGATAGAAATCGCAAAACATTTTACGGCTTAGAATGCAACTGTTTACGACTCAATGTGTGAATGAGCAAGAAGAAGAAGCAGCAACAGCAGCAACAACAGCAACAGCAGCAGCAGCAACAGCAGCAGCAGCAGCAGCAGTGTCTCAATTCTTTGTGGAAGTTGCAAGCGACAAGCAGAGAAGTGAGACGCGACGTGCGACACGTTTACGTTGCGGCTGACGACCGAAGGCAATTAACAACTTCAACGTTCGTTGCATGCAGCAACAACAGCAGCAGCAGCAGCAGCGCCATGTACAACTTCCCCATGCTCCCTTGCCACCTTGCCACCTTGCCGCCTACACAGCGCAAAGATACTAAGACTCGAGACTCGTCAGTGAGACAAATTGCATGTGCGGCACATTGAAATGCCACTGCCTCCTCACACCACACACCCCACACCCCAACAGCTACAGTCACAGTGCTGCATGTGGCAGAGCTTCTAATGTGGCAGTTGAGGTGCAGCAGCAACAGCAGCAACAGCAGCGTGAAAAATATGCAAAAGCAGCGAAATGTAATGTTTAAGCAGACAGCAGGCAGAGGACAGTGGCATGGGGCATGAGGCATGAGGCATGTGGCATGGGGCAGTGGCAGTGGCAAAGACAGAGCTCATAAATTTTAGCGGCTTTTATTTTTTTGCGCAGCGGACAATGAAACCTCAGCTGCGGCCTGTTTCCGGCAAACGCAAAAAAAAAACAAAAGGTAGCCGAAAAAAAAGAAGCACGAAAAAAGAAAGAAAGATAGAAATGTATCTGTGAGATACAAATGTATCTCTGCGTGCTGCTTCTCTATGCGCCGCATTTAAATAACATTTTTTTTATTTTCTTGGCTGCTTTTCTCGCTGCTTAATTAGGCGCCAAGCGCGAAATGTACTTTGGCAAAGTGGGCGTGGCAGAAGGCGCCTCAAGGATACAAAGAGAAGAAGCAGAGAAAGAGAGAGAGAGAGAGAGAGAGAAAGAGCAAATAAAGTTGCCAAGGCCCAAAAATGTATGCAATGGGCAATGTTGCAGGCATGTGGCATGTGGCAAGTAATGTATGTATGTGTGTGTGTGTGGCACAGTTTGAGCAGCACTGCAGCAGCCTATATAAATTTCAATTCAATTTTTGCAACTTGAACAAACAAGCAAAAAAAAAAACAAAGCCGAACAAAAGCGACACAAATGTGCTGCAAGTTGTTGTTGCTGCTGCAAGGAGTCATGCTGCAAGCAAGTATCAACCCAATTTTGCGCTCTCGCTCTGGCTCATGCTCTCGACCCGCATAAAAGCATCTTGCAATGCAGTCTCAGTTTCTTAGCCCGCATCTTGTTGCAACAAGAAAGGGAAGTGGGGTGGGGGGTGGGGGAGTGTTGTGTCGTTGCAAACTCGGTTAATCGTGTATAGAAGACGTACATAATGCAAACATAAAGCGAGCCAAAAAGGAGCAAAGGAGCAAAAGGCATGTGGCATGTGGCAAGTGGCAAGTGGCAAACGGCCAGTTGCAGTATCAAGCCAAGCGCCTTTTGATGCGAAGCACAAAGTTTGCAACGAAAATTTTACTTGAGAAAACTAAATTAAAATTTTGTAAAGAGGATAAAGAACAGGCAGAAAAGGAGAGAAAGATAGAGAGAGAGAGAAGGAGAGAGAGATCGAAGTTGAGTAAGAAAAGTTGTGTATCAACAAAACAATTTAATAATAAAATCTTTTATTAGCACAACTGAAACACTCTATAAATTAATATTATTTTTTATTGCTATGAAAAATATTAATATAAATATATATTTAATATTTTCTTTACATTTTGTAAATTATTTGTTTGTTTATGTGGCGCGCTCTATTGATTAATCAAGCAACTAAAGTTAAGCGCCATCTAGGCATGCAACAATACAAAACAATCGTCACTGTGTAGCGCCCTCTGGCATACATAAAAACAACTAAAAACTGCAGAAAAGCAGCAGCTGCTTAAATGCTACGCTAGGTGGCGCTAGCAGTAACTGAGTAATGCTACGCTTGTTGGCGCCACATAGTTCAACGCCATCTAACATTATTATGACATACTAATCGGAGTTGTTTTTAGCGCTCTCTAGCGTTAAGTGGCAACACTTTGCGCCAACTGTACAAAATGCAGCTGAAAGAGCGCAGCAAAATTTCTTGTTGTTGTTATTGTTGCACAAAAATTTTAATTTATCCAATAAAAATAAAAAGGGGAAAGAAAAATGTGTCTAATAAAAATTGGCAATCAAATGGAGCCACAAAACATAGCAGCATAACAAACATGAAATGACACGCGTTGTTGCCACACCCGCAGCAGCAGCAGCAACAGCTAAGTATCAAAATTTGCCAAGCAGCTGAAATTAGCCATAAAGACAGCAAGAACAGCAACAACAAAAGCAATTGTCAGAGAGTCTGTCTCTCTCGCGTAATCCCTGACAGTTCGCAGTTAGCATGACACCCGCAACTTGCACAACAGACACACACACTCGCACAGACAGACAGACAGACAGAGAGACTTAAGAGTAATGCCCATTTCTATTAGAGAAGCACAACAAAGGCGCAGATTATGTCAAATTATACAGATGTTTTTAAAGGTGCGGTACGTCGTGGCGATTCGTAGAGACGTCGAAGTGTGCAGGGGTAGCAGGGGTGTGGAACGCATGTGGGGGATATGGGGGAGGAAGTTAAGTGTGAAAAACTGAAACTTGGGTCAATTTGTTGCTTGCACATTCCACATATGAACATTTCTTGTTGTTGTTGTTCTTGTTGTTGCTGTCATTCGACCCGTGTACGAGTATATGTAGTGGGGGGGGGGGGGAGGTCGGTAAGGTAGTAAAAATTTTAACGACATTTTGCGCTGTTTTATGGGTCAGCTTATGTTTGTTCGTGTTTTGGTGTGTCAATGCACAACGGAAGCTGCCAGCACTGAGCGAAATAAAGGCGATAACAAAGAGTAAAAAGTTATAAGAAATTTCTCGCTGTGTATGCATCTGCAGGCTGAGATAAAGCGACAAGCTGACAGCAGTTGCCGCAGGTCAGTTGTGCGTCGCATGCGCGTACTTGTATATTTTTGAGGTACTTCTATGACATTTTTGATGGTATTTTTTTTTGGTATTTTTTTGGTATTTTTTCTAGCATTTTTCTCGTATTATTCTGGTATTATTCTGGCATTTTTATGGTATTTATCTAGTATTAATCTGGTATTAATCTGGCATTTTTCTGGTATTTATTTAGTATTTATCTAGTATTTTTCTGGTATTTTTTTGGTATTTTTCTGAGTATATTTTTGCTATTATAAAGTTGACAACTCACCTGTGAGAAATACGCTGGTAGAACGCAACGTTGATCATCTAATCTGGAGCATTGTACACGTTCGAGCAGCTCAAAGAGATCCTGTGTTGCACCACGTAATCTTTCCGGGCTATGTGTGACGCTGCTACCGCCGCCTACGGTAATATTTCCGGATCCAAGAGAATTTGGCTGTTGCTTCTGATTGCTGCCAGCCAGAAAAGCATGTTGACGACTAAAATGAGAGAGAGAGAGAGAAGACAGGAAACTAGTTAATAATAGTGCACGCAAAAAACTAATCACAATCTTTGCTTGGCGTGTGTGTATCTCGGTCTCCGTCTCGGTCTCGGTCTCGGTTGTGCACAGCGAAGTCAAGTCAAGTCTTTAGTCAGTAGTCAGTAGTCAGTCAACAGTCGTTAGTCTTTGTCTTTGTTGTCGTCATGCAATCTCTTCATGCTTCAGCGCCAAGTCCAAGTCCAAGTCCAAGTCCAAGACCAAGTGCAAGTGCAAGTCGACATTCAACTTATTCAATTGACTGCCCAAACTCAAGTGGTTTACCTTAGGGGTAACCCTTGAGTTTGAGCTCTATATTCCTAACATGGCATGCTTCAAAACAAAAGAGAGAATCTCTCTCTCACAGAGAGCACTCAACTTTGGCGAGATTCCTTTTGTTCCTTTCTTCTTGGTTTACCCTTAAGGCAACTTGACATCTATAGAAAACCCAAAGTGAAACTATCATGGAAACTTTAGAGTTAACAATGAAATCTCTCAACTTTCAATAGAAAAGTCATAAAAAATACCAATTTTGGTATTTCAAGTAATACTTTATATATATTATAATATCTGAGAGATATCTGAGATTAAATACAACTATAGTTGGAAATGTTGCTGGGAAAATTAATTGAAAGTCAGGCAAGAATTATCTTTTAAGTATTTTCTTTTTTATTTGTAATATTTAATATTCTTAGTATTTTAATTGTTTGATATAAATTTTGAGTATTTTTTTTTTAGTATTTTTTGTTTGATATATTTTTTATTTTTGGTATTTTTTCTACTTTTTTCCAGGCAATGAGCAATGATTAATCTAATATTTCTAGTATTTTTTTTATTTTTTTTTGCAAGTCTAATGTTTCTAGCATTTTTTTTTTTTGGTATTTTCCCGATTTTCCCAGGCAAAAGGCAATGATTAATCATCAGTGCAGGCTAAAGCTTGAAATGCAATGAATACTTTGAGTACACTTGAAAAAAAAGTCTACTTAATCTTCCTTTTTACAGTTGCAAGTCAAGAGTGAGACACAGAGAGAGAGAGAGAGTGAGAAAAAGGGAGTGTATGTTGGTAGAGTTGAGAGTGTGTAACATTTGTCAAGTTCTTAAGTTGCGCTCATGCATCAATGAACAACAACAACAACAGCAACAGCAACAACAAGAAGAACAACAACAAAAAAGCAAAAGCCAAAAATAACTGCAACAAGAGCAAAAATTATGAGTGCGACACTTGAACAATTTTTATTTTCATATATTTTTTTTTTTTTTGAGTTTTTTTTTGTTGTCAATTTTGTCGTGTTGCGCTTCGTGCTGCTGCTGCTTCTTCTTGTTACTTTTTTTTTTTTTGTTTTTGTTGTTTTTTTGGTCTGCTGAAGTTTTGTCGCAGCAGCCGCTACTTTTTTTTCGTTGTTTTTCTGTTGACATACAAAAAACATAGAAAGAAGAAGAGTGAGACACACAGTGAGAGAGAGAGGGAGGGGAGGGATGGTGGGGGAAAGAGAGAGAAAGAGAGAAGAGTTCGCTTTGGGACCTCAGGATGTTGTAGTTGTTTCAGTTGTTGTTTACTTTGTTGTCGCTGTTGTTGTTGCTGTTGTTGTTGCTGTTACGTGCAAGCAGCAGCTGCTCCACATTCCACATTTGCCTTAAAAGACAATAAAAACAACAACAACAACAACAACAACAAAAATTGTCAACATTGCGTTGCTGCTGCCGGCGCTGTTGTTGTTGTTATTTTTAAACAATTTGCCGCAGATGGAGCCTCAGTGCCTCACGCACTGCTCATAAATTAACACCTAAACGCAGTTCGGCAATAGACAAAGACAGACATAGAGATATAGAAAGAGAGAGAGAGAGATAGAAATGAAATGATGACAGTTATGGGAAAAGGATATCAATGAACAAGGCGTGAGCTGCAAGAGATACTCAGCAGCACAAGTCACAGCAACACTTAAGCAATGATCAGCAGCAACAACAATAACAACAACAACAAGAACAACAAGAACAACATTTTGAGTGTTGATAGTCTAAAATGAAGTGGAACATGAAGAAGAAGTAGATGAAGTTGAAGTTGAAGAGCAGCAGTGAAAGTGTATAGCTAAAACCCTTGCCTTGGTAATTGGAGACGTTGATAGAGCTGGGCAGTAACAGCAGCAGTAGCAGAAGTAGCAGAAAGGGGTAAAAAGAGAAGCAGCAGCAGCTGCTGTGCAAGGACTGATGCTTGAGTCTCTAATTAGCTGACAAAGCTGACAAAGCAAATCAGTCAAAAATATACAAGGCAATATTATTGCGAATTTTTATGATATTGTTTTTTTTTTTTAGTATTTTTTTAAGTATTTTTTTTAGTATTTTTTTTTAATATTTTTTTTTAGTATATTTTTTTAGTATTTTTTTTAATAATTATTTTTAGTATTTTTTTATAGTATTAATTTGGCATTTGTTTTAAATATTATTTTGGTATATATTTTTTTGGTATTTTTGTATTTTTTTAGTATTTATTTTTAGTATTTTTTTTTTTTAGTATTTTGTTTAATAATTATTTTAAGTGTTTTTTATAGTATTAATTTGGCATTTGTTTTAAATATTATTTTAGTATATATTTTTTGGTATTTTTGTATTTTTTTTTAGTATTTTTTTAATAATTCTTTTAAGTATTTTTTTATACTGTTAATTTGACATTTGTTTTAAATATTATTTTGGTATATATTTTTTTGGTATTCTTTTGGTATTTTTGTATTTAATATTATTTTCACATTTTTTTAGTATTTATATTGGAATTATTTATATATATTTTTGTTGTTATTTTTGTTTTTAGTATTTTATTGTTATTTTTTTTAAAGTATTATTGTTATTTTTTTAGTATTTTATTGGTATTTTTCTAGTATTTTTTTGGTATTTATTTTAGTAATATTTTAAAATTTTATGTAGTATATTTTAAAGCAATATTTTAAACATATTTCTAGTACTTTTTCTTTTGGTATTTAAAACAATTTTATAAAATGTCGAATGTTTCCCAAAGTTAGACAAAACAATAAATACAATTTTGTATATATTTAGTATTTTTATTTTTAGTATGTTTTTTTTTTTTTAGTATGTTATGTAAGTGTATTTATGAGTTTTCAACTAGTTTTCACTGATCAAATTACGAGTCAATATTTTATTGCATTTTTAGGACAATTTTTCACATGAATTGCCATCGCGCAAAATGTCAATGTAGAGCAAAATGTAAAAGAGAGAGATGCAAATAGTAATAGTAAGCGAGAGTGAGAGAGAGATAGATGATGGGAAATAAAATCGAATGCAGGACACAAAATAAATAAAAATCATATCCCTAACAAGCAATAAAAATCAAAAATGTGACATGGCAACGAGACGAGCAAGAGAAATGTTTGATGAGAAGAGGGAGAAGCCGAGGGAGAGTAGAGAATAGTAACAGAGAGCGAGTGTAAGGCAGAGAAGCAGCATAGAAAGCAAAAGACAGATGCTGTGCGATATAGACTGACGTTTGACTTTTGGCAAAGAGAAAGAGAGAGTGAGAGAGAGAGAGAGAGATATTGTATATATACAACATATGAAAAGTCAAGGTAAGCGTGGACTGGACGACACAAGGGGAGTGGCGCATAATTGTAGTGTACGGTGGGAAGGTAGGGGGAGTGGGGGAGGTTGCAGGGAATAGCAGTAGGGGGCGTTGTATATATGTAGCTAGTATTTATGTGAATGATATAGCAGCAAATTTGTTCTTAGCCAACCATACTGAGAGAGAGAGATAGAGAGAGGGAGTAGAGTGGAAGGGAAACAACTACTGTTTTACATTCTTAGTTGCTTCCTGTTGCGGTTGCGCCTGCGTCTGTGCCACATGCAGCAGCAACAACAACAGCAAGCAAAAAAAATTTCACTTGAACTTTTTGCGGCATTGTTACGTTAGCCTAAAAAAGTGCCATGCGTTTGCTTGGGCGGCATGTGCCACGCCCACATAATTAAAAGCCATTACAAGCATACAAAGCGTGTTAATATATTTCCGCTTTTCATTCGCACAACTGCTCAACGCTCAACACTCAACACTCAACACTCGACGCTTGACTGCGACGCTGACTTTGTGATTTGATTTTTGTTTTTTTTTTTCTCTCCTTTGGCAGAGAGCGAAAAATTGTTCATTAAATGCAAATTTATGTCACTCACACGGACCACAGTGAGCTCTGCCTTTGCCTTTGTCTTTGTCTCTCTGCCCTTAACCTTACCCACACACTGTCCGCCCCATCTCCCACCATCCACCTCCCCCTATTCCCATCCACAGCACATTTAGAACCTCAACCTCATTTGGCATGCGCTGCGCATTGCGCGTGTTTTAAAGTTCTGCCGCCGCCGCCGCCGTTGAAGTTAAAGAAGTTTAGAGTGAAAAATGTTTACTAATGAAAGAAAAACAATTACAACAACAATAACAATAACAGCAGCAGCGGTTTGTAGTAGGGGCTGTGGCAGCATTGGGCGTTGACAGCTGAAAAGGAGTAGAAAATGAAAAAGAAGAAGAAGAAGTAGAAGAGAAAGATATATGAGCGAGCTGCGCTGCACTTAATCACAGCGGAACGACAATAGCGACAGGCGGCAAGTGTTTAGTAATACACTGAGAGAAATGTGAGAGAAAAAAAATATGTGCTCAACATACACTGAGAGAAATCAATTGTGCAAATGCACGTTTTACAAGTGACAAGTGAAAAATATATTAAAGAATTTTTTCTTTCAGTGTAGGCAGCAGCAGCAAAAAATGCGACTGGGATTCGAGTTTTTTTTTTTTAGGTTTGGGGACTTGGAATATCCGCTGCGGCCATGTGGGAAAAAAAAACAGCAACTTGTCTATCTATGAGAAATGCACGAAAAGCTGAAAGAGAATGACAGAGAGAAAGAGAGAGAGAGAGAGAGAGAGAGAGAGAAAGAGCAAGGCGACAAGCTAGTTAATAGAGAGTCAAATTCTTAGTTCTCCCCAGGCGCTAATTAGTGTAGAGCAAGAGACATTGTAACAGTGAGAAAGAGATAGAGATAGAGCTAGGAGAAAGTCAAGCGAGACAGTTGGTGCATAGTTTTTTGCCTTTCCGTTGGAGAAATTACAGGAAATGTCCAGACAGACAAAATCAAGTCCCAAAGGACAAAAAAGCAGCGACACACAGAGAGAGAAAGAGAGAGGAACGCAAAGTTTTGAAAACTGGAGCAAACAAAACTTTGATAATATCATGACACAAACACAGAGCAAGAGCAAGAGAGAGAGAGAGAGAGAGAGAGAGAGAGAGAGAGAGAGAGAGAGATGTTAAGACAAAGCAAGGACATGCTGGCATAGGATATGCGAATGCAGTGCGATGCACTTTGCGATAAGCGCAAAAGTGAAAAACTGGACATAAAGGGAACAAGTCACAAAAAGGACACGACACACGGCACATGGTACAAAGGGACAAAAAGGGAACGAAAGCAAACGAAGGGAAAACGGTAACAAGAATGTGAGACCTGAGACCAAAGTACCGAGACCCGAGACCCGGCACCAGAGACCCGGCACCCTAGACCCAAGTGTGTAAAAGTATACGGCAAGAGAACGAGACGGAGAACGAGCAAAGTGTCAAAAAGACTGTTTGAGGTCGAAGTCTAATGTCTAATGTCCCGAGTAGGTAACTCTTCCTGTCTCACTTACACTTACACAGACTTGTAATTAATAGCATAATTATAGCCACAGGATACAGAGTCTAAAGAGCCGCAGGATATACGAAATGTATATAAGAAAATTTATAGGAAAACTACGTGAAAAATTCAAGAAATTTTCATACAACATTTATACACAATTTTCGCATATTTTCTTCATTTTCTTCTTCATCTTTTGCTTTATGATAAATGATGACAATGAAAGGACATGAAAAGAACTTGAAGCAGCAAACAAAGTAAAGGATAAACTGCTGCTAAGGGAAAAAGATTTTGAAGTATCAAAGGGCTAAAGAAAGCTATGACAATTGTTTTTGTTTTTTTTTTGGGGTGGCATGCAGCAGTTGCAATGTGCAGCAGTCACAGACAGCTCGCGTTCAACTTCCGCGTCGCAAACGTTTCGCATTATGAATTGTCATTAAAATTAGTTCCAAGCGGACACGAATGAAAATTGAGATTCACATAAAGATTGAGAATTGAGAATCTGAATAAGAATCTGAATCAAATTCAGTTTCGCGCTTCAAGTTTTTCTCATTTCCGTTGCGTGAAAAAAAAAAAAAAAACTTGTCTTGCCATTGTCTGAAAAAAGGAAAACGCGAAGGGTGCAAGGAAAGGGCAAAAAGAAAGTAGTGAAAAGTAGTTGGAGTATTTTCTTCAATAAGCAGAAGAAGATGAAGAAGAAGAAGTAGCTGTCGCTTAAGAACAAGAAGAAGAAGAAGAAAAACCAGTTTCAATATTTCGTTCAGCCTCATAAATGGAATGCAACACGTTCCACTCGCTGTTAACAAAGCAAAAAAAAAAAGAAAACAGGATAAGCATAAAAACCCTTTGACCAGGTAAAGACTGACACACTGAGACACTAAGAGACTGAAAGAATGAGCGAATGAGAGAGAATGAGAAGCTCATAAATTAGCCACAAATTTGCCGGAAAAGTTCTTTTACTTTCGGCTACAGAAATTTGCATAATTTTACTGATGCTTTTCTTATGTTTTTCCCCTTATGTTTTTCTTTTATTTTCTACTGTTTTTCTTCTTTTTTTTTTTTTTGGGTTAAAATTATACAATTTTCGTGGCGATTTTTCCGCATCATTTTTATTGATACATGCAGGGGTAATAGACGAAGAAGAAGATGTTCTTATGCTTTTATTTGTTCAAAGGTTTTAATACATTTCCCTACGTGCTACATGCCCCTTACCCTTGGCTTCCCTTATACGCATTACTTTTAGCGCTGACAGTTATCGAAATTTATAGCTTCAGCAGCAGCAGCAGCAGCAGCAGCTTCTTCTACTTCGATCGATTGAGCAAAGTAGCCGCAATTAAAGTGAAAGTTAAAGAAGAAGCACAGTGGGATGGGATGTGGAGTAGGAGCTGTGAAAAGCAATGACAGCCCAAGGGGCAGCTGTGGTCAGCGAAAACATGGGAAAAATAATCAACAAGACAATCAGTAAAAAGAGTAAAAGAAGAGAGGGAGAGAGAGATAGTTTATGCTGCAGGCAGATTAGCTTAATATGTTGAACTTGACTCGATTAACCAGATGCTAGTTCTATTTGAAGAAGAAGCAGAAGCAGAAGCAGAATTAGTAACGGGAGACGAAGCTAAGCCAAAGGCAGCATGACATTCAGCTGTGTGAGAGGTGAAAGTGTGAGATGAAGATCATGTTAGAGATCACTTAAAGAGAGAATAAGAGTTGAAGTGAATGGAAGAGACGGAGATTGTTTCAGAGAGAGAGAGAGAGAGAGACAAATATAAAGAGATATAGAAAGAGAGAGATGGGGAAAATTATAGAAAAATAAAGAAATGAGAGATCACTGGAGAGAGTAGGAAAATTGAAGGGATGTAAAAATGGAAAAGAAAAGAGAGATAGAGCAATATCGGTAGATAAAAAAAGATTGATATTGAGAGATCGATAGAGAGATCGGTAGAGCGATAGACAGAGATAAATAAAGAGAGATCCATAGATAGACAGAGATCGTTAGACAGAGACCGAGAGAGCGATATAGAGCAATCAATAGAGAGAGATCAATAGAGAGATCGATAGGCAGATCGATAGAGAGAGATCGATAAAGAGATATAAATAAAGAGAGATCGATTGATAGATAGGGAAACCGATAGACAAATCGACAGAGATCGTTAGAGAAGGATTGATATAGAGAGATCGATAGTGAGAAATCGGTAGCAAGATCTATATACGAAGATCGTCAGACAGAGATCGACATACAGTCCAATAGAATAGAGAAAATAGAGCAAATTTTCAATGTACTTCTCTGAAACTTCTCTGCATCTCCCTCTCTCTCTCTCTCTCTCTCTCTCTCTCTGTCTGTCTTATGCTATCCATCTACTGTACTTCATAATCTCATAATCTGCTCTATGCAATTTTGTTTTTATGACTCAAAGCAAAAGCAGCTTAGCATAACTTTCATTATCGATTAACGATTAACGATTATCGATTATCCATTATTTATTATCCATTAACCATTAACAATTATCCATTATCCATTATCTTTATGCACAAAAATTCAATTGTCTTATGTCTAGCTGCAAGGCACAATTCTCTAGTCTCAAGTCTCAAGTCTCAATTCACATTGTCACAAGTCTCATTATCTCCAAGATCATCTTAGACTTTGGCTAATTATGCAAATAACTTTTAGTGACTTTAACAAGTCAACAATTCATTTATTCTTTACCTGCCTCTGGCTAACAACACACAACTCACAACATGCTTCTCTTCCACTTCCACTACCACTACCACTGCCACTTCCTCATCCTCGTTGTCTTCCTCTTGATGTTGCTGTTGCTCTTCCCGCATCTGTCAATGTTTCTGTTGCCACTCGGCACAAGTTTCAATTTGACACGCAATTGAGTTTTGGCATCGAGTGCAACCTGTTGCCAACCAGTTGCCTGCCACTTGCAACGCCTACCCCCCCCCCCCCTCCCTCATCGGTCTCCCCTTTCCCACTTACAGCATGCCAGCATACACTTACACTCTGTGCTCTTCCTCTTCTGCCGGACAAATGCAGCATGAAAATGTCGGTAATAACCGTTTAAGTGTTCTATTAGGGGCAAGAGTAAGTGCAAGAGAGAGAATGGGAATGGGAGAGAGAGAGAGGCAGAGAGAGAGAGAGGGAGAGGGGGGCAAGAGCAGTAAGATAAAACTGGAAAACACTTTGCATATTTATGAGCATTACAGCAAGTTTTCGCTATCCACCTCAGCGCTCTCCCTCTCTCTCTCTCTCTCACTCTGCTTCTTCTCTTCCCTCTCTCTCTCTCTCTCTCTCTCTGTCTCTCTTTGTCTTTCAACAGCTTTTCTTGTCAGACTTACAATTGATGCGCGACAAACACGCGCAAAACTTGCACGTGCCGCCCCAAAAAAAAACAAAAAGCAAAAAAAAAAGAAACGCAACGATTTTGGCGCGTTTTTTATTTAACATTTTCTTTGACAGCTCAAGCAGGTGAGCGAGAGGCCAGACTTGTGGTGCGAAAGAGATAGACAGACAGATAGTTGTAAGCTGCCTAGACTTACGAGACTTGAACAATTATTGCAATGACTTTTTTTTTCTTTCTTGTTTTCTTATTTTTTTTTTGCTTCTTGCATGTTTTTCGATTTGTTCTTCGCTGATGGCGTTTAAAATCGCGCGCGGCGTTTATGCTGTGTGGGTGAAGTGTGCTGCACCAAGGTCAAATCAAATGCTGTTAGCAAAATGAAGAGGAAGAAGAAGAAGAAGCAGAATAAGTTAAAAAAAAAAAAACAACTACAACTGGTTAATTTGCAATTATTATAAATGGCCAAAAACATAAAATAGAGAAAAAAAACAAATGATGTGGGACGCTGTGGGGGACGCTTCAAATCGCATCAAAGCGCTTCAAACTGAGTTCAACTCTGCTTCAACGCTGCTTTAACTCTGCTTTGCTCAACGCTTAAAGTTCATCAACTGTTTGGCGACTAAATTGCGATTCGCAACGCATTTTCATATTATGACACATGATTGACTGATTGACTGAATGGAATGATTGAATGATGTACGATTTGATGAATGAGTTGCTACTGAGTTGCTTCCTATCAACTATAGCAGCAGCTGTGCTGCTGTTTATATGTATAGCATGTTAGTAGGTTAAATGCCAAATGCTTATTACAGCTGCTGCGTTGCGATTACGTCAGGCGATTAAAATCGCGCGTGCCAATATAATTTGTAAGCGATTGAAAACGCGCACGCGTTTTTTCTATGCGACATGTCAATTATGATTTATTAACAAAGCTGATAATGTAATTTCCTTCTGCTTGCACAATATGCAAGCGTTTAAAAACGCACTCGCGTTTTTTCATTTGTGAGCGTTTTCCGGTTGTATATTTGTTTGAAGCGCAACAAATTGTTTTGA
Organism: Zaprionus obscuricornis; assembly: GCA_037044475.1. Classification (NCBI taxonomy): domain Eukaryota; kingdom Metazoa; phylum Arthropoda; class Insecta; order Diptera; family Drosophilidae; genus Zaprionus; species Zaprionus obscuricornis. The sequence continues at coordinate 81,384 of JBAMBR010002869.1, forward strand.
TTGCCTGTTAATGCAACTTCCTCAACGGTCGTCTGTTACTGCTGCTGCTGCTGTTGCTGCCTTCTAATTACATTGCATGTCTGTTGGCCATTTCCCAGCGCTATGCTAACATCCCCCCGTGCCCCTTCTTCAGTCAGCAGAGTCACATGAGGCGTGCTGCGGGCGCATATAGCTGACCTGGCGTTGGCGTCTTCTAAACAAAATGTTGAACTCTCATGTGGCAAGCAGCATGATGTGTGGGTTTGGTTTTAGTTTTGCTTTTGCTTTTGCTTTTGCCAAAGTGATTTATTGTGCACAGCGAGTGAGCGAGAGAGGCGATAGAGATCAGTTGGGCTTAACGCCTTCTAACGGTTCTCTAACGAAGCTTCGCCAAGTTCTTTGCTTGCGATCACCGCAAATTGATAAGCAATGAATGAACGGCAAATACGCAAGAAAGAGCGACAAAGAGAGACAGAGAGAGAGAGAGAGAGAATACAACATTTTCACAAGTCACTTTGACTCTGTGCAAATTCTGTGTGAAACTCACTTTGCTGGGGTGCAAAAATGTAAAAAAAAAAAAATCGCTAAAAAAAGGGTTAGCTCTGGGATAGCTCTGAGTATCATCTTACACTGAGAAAACAAAAAAAAAAAACAAAAACAAAAAACTATTTGTCCCTGCTGTAGATCAATAAACATCTGTTGGGCTTAAGCAAACATTATAACTGCAACTGGAACTGCAACTGCTACTGCAACTGCCACATCATCATCATCATCATCATTATCAAGACTGTCTTTGAGCTCTATATACATTAATCATAAATTTAATTAACAAACGAAAAATAAAACTCGCCAAAGTTGCTAAAGAAAAATGACGCCAACTTCAAAATTATCAAAGACATTTCAAGACCGGAAAAAGAAAATATGAAAAAAAGGAAAAGGCGACAAGCGACAAAAGGAAAGGGGAAAAAAATTGAAGGGTTCAATAAGAAATTAGCTATAGCCATAAACTATAGCTATAGCTATAGCTGCAGGGCGCGTTGCCTGCCAATTGAAAATGATGATCAACATCAACATCAACATCAACTTATATGCAATTTTTGTCATTTGCGGTGAAGGCAAAGAAAAAATTGCATAAACCAGCAAAAAAAAAGGGCAAATCAAGGTAGACAAAGGCCAAACAAAAGAAAGAAAAAAACAAACAACAAATGACATTTTCCACATTTTGGTAAACCTTTAGCGAGAAAGACAGAGAGAGACAGATAGAGAGAGGAAGACTATGAGAAATTAGCATATTTGATGCGCGCTCTTGACAAAAAATGAAAAAAAAAAAATAATATTCAATTGCATTTAATTAATGCGAATTATGCTGCAGGCAAAATGCGAAAATGCAATTTCGCTGCGCTAATCAAAACACACAAAAACACACACACACACACATATATATATAAAATTTCATATTCAAAATTCAAAACATTTTCTATTCGTCTAATTAGCATAATTTTCGCATATGTCAAAAAAAAAAAAAAAATACAAACACAAACACAAAAAGGAAAAAAATAAATTTGATCATCAATATTTAAACAACAATATGACAGACAGTTCAGTTAGCTTATGATATATGTATATATGTATTTTTATAGTAGCATAATATGTATAAAAATAATAATAAATATAAATTTATAATAAAAATTAACAAAAAATAAATAAATAAATAAAAAATACAACTAATATATTAAAATAATAATTTACAAAATTATTTATAAAATTAGTAAAATAAAATAATAATTTATAAAATTATATATAAACTATAAATAAAAATAGAAAAATAAAATAAAATTAATATAATTAATATAAAATAAAATAAAATAAAATTTGTGAGAAAAATATTTAAAAAAAAAAAATATTAAAAATATTTAAAAATTTCAAAAAAAAAAATAATAATAAAAATGAAAATTAATAAAAATGCGAAATACTGAATAATATTTAAAAAAAAAATTAATATTAAATAGAAAAAAATTTAAATAAAATGAATATTGAAATAAAATGAAATTATACGAAAATAACACAAATAAAATTAAATTAATTATAAATAATTTTTTTTTTTTGGTAAATATTTTTAATAAATATTTTTATTGTTAATTTACAATCTATCTATCTAAAGATAATAAGTAAATGCTATGATGAAGAACCTGAATGGGAATCGAACCCACGACTGTGTTAGTTTAAAGGATACGTGATTACAAACTCGACCAACACAGCCGGCCATTAATTATTAAAATTAAAAAGAATATATTTCATAGATATCCTATGAAAAGATAATTAGATCAAATTAGAATTAGAATTCAATATATAAAAAAATACATACAGCAGATTCTTCATATAACGTTTGCGTGCGACCAATGTGTAGGATTCTTTATGTGTATGCGATATATATTTCATTTTGTTTTTGAATGAGTTCAGGTAAACGAAACAGACACAGATATAGAAACAGATTCGGTGAACAGGTAAATCTTTCACTTTTCTTTTGATGTTCTTTTTGATGTTGTTGTTGTTGTTATTATTGTTGTAATGTTTTCTTAGGTCAAGAAATGTAGAGAAAATTCTTAACAGGTAGTTAAAATATTTTGCTTAGCATTTTGTTTTTTTTTTTGTATTGCACTTGCGAGATATTTTTTATTGTTTTTGTATGTAATATAATATAATATAAATTTCAATAGGCATTTGTATCTTATAGATACAAAATACACAACTACAGTTACTTTATATTAGTTACTACAATTTTTGATATTTTATTACGTTTCGCGATATTTTATTTTCGTAATTTTTCTTTTTTTTTTTCGTAAAATTAAGAGCTAATAAAAAATACCCACGAATTACCCAACGCGTATATACAACCTAACGACACGACGTTTGTATTGAAACTAAATTATAGTTTGAGCTAACATTAAAACTCTTAGCCCAGACGCGTGCAACAAACGTTACAACTTGCAACCAGCAACTTCATGTCGTAGCGTGTTTCAACCCCGGAACTAAGCGAACGATCTGCGATCATACATGTTCGATGTGCGTTGCGACACCGGTCACATTACCCGGCTGCTCGACTGACGTCTGTTTAGCGAACGTCCAAACTTGCCGACCGTTCAATCGATCGTCCAACTTTACCGGCTACTGGCTACCGGATATATGCGTGCGCCACACAAAAGGCCTGTTTGTCCGTTCGTTCGTCCGTCCGTCCGTTCGTCTGTTTATTGTTATATTTATTTGGGGTTGGCCAGAATATAATATTCTTCTTCTCAATCTATTTCTCTCTCTCACTCACTCACACAGTTTTATGCACCATCTCTTTCACTTGATAGGCCTCAACTACGGCGAATGTAATTTGCATTGCGAGTTTTGGGCACGCAAAAAAAAATACAGATTGAAAAACAATGGAATGAAAACAGAGCTCACAGAGCTCGTTCTGGTTATAAAGAAGTCATTAACACCTGAATTGTCAGTATGTCCATTGATCAGATAATGAGAGATCAGATATCGGGCAGGGAAGGTAATACACAACAAATGGCAAAGGAAACAAGTAAATACATTGTAGCATCTATCTCTGAATGAAAAGAAAGTATGCTAAATAATTAGATATTCATATAGATTGAGAGAGACAGAGAGAGGGAGAGAGAGAGAGATAGAGAGATTGGTAAAGAGATAGACAAATAGTTAGATGGTCGGATAGATTGAGATTTAGATAGTTAAATCGATAGATTGAAATATAGTAAGTTTTATAGATTGATAAATCGATATTATGATATATCGATAATCAGCAGAGAGAAAGTTCGATTGTGAGACAGATAATTAGATATTCGTAGAACGATATTTTGATAGATATAACGCTATTTTGATAGGTTAATATATCGATAAACATACAAATCGATAAATTGGTATATAGATAGTTCGAAAAATCGGCAGATAAATATACTCGTATATATATCAAGAGACTGTCAAGTATTCCGATAGATATGTAGACATTGAAATAGAAACTTATTTCAGATATATCGCTATTTTGATAGGTTTATATATCGATAAATATACAAATCGATGAATTGGTATTTAGATAGTTCGATAAATTGGCAGATAAATATATATATAATATATATATCAGTAGACTGTCAAGTATTCCGATAGACATTGAAATAGAAACTTATTTCATTAATATAATTATACATCAAAATATCCTTCAGTCATCGATCAACCAACTGTTCCAAAAAAAATATATATATATAATTTTTCTTTTTCAAATTTATCAACATCAACAGTTCATCTTCTTCTTCTAATACTTTTTCTTCGTAGAGTACATCATGCTTTCTGAACCTGACCCAACCTGCGTTACTTTAGCCCTGAGTGTATCCATTAAAATTCAATTTCACCTTTTCTTTCAACATTATTTCCATCATAATTTCCGCTGTTTGGAATCATGAATTATAATAATGTTGATTCTATCATAAGATTCTATTTAGTAGCGCTCTTGCACTTGAAAAGAAGAAGTTTCTCATAATATTTAGTTGCTTCTTCATCTTGGTTGATGGCTTCTTGTATTTTGTTCTTTGAAACACATAACTTTCTATCTATTGTCTTTAACTAGATTCACGTTGTGGTGGTAGATTTACTCAGCGAGAAGAATTTCTTAGGCTCTATTTCAGTTTCTACTATATTTCTGTTTCTATTTCTATTTTTTAATTTTTTTTTTTGGTTTTCTATTTACGCTTGAGGCATGAGGTTTGTCTTTTGTTTCTTTTAGTTTTTTATAGACGTTCCGCTAGTCAAGTCAACACCTCATAATTCTATTGTCTTTCGACCTGTGTATGTTATGTGTGTGTGTGTGTGAGTGTGTGTTGTGTGTTTGTGCATACATAATAACGATAATCAGATACTACTGGGCAAGTTTTGCTGGCGGTACGCTTGCGGGTTGCTCTCTTCCTCGACTCGTTAACTTCACTTTCGTCGACTTTATGCACCTTCTTCTGATTTTGCTTCTTTTTCTTCTTCTTCTTGTACACCTTCTTTAGCTACTTTTACACGTTTCTTTAGCTTTATTTTTTTTCTTGTGTCTTGTATTTTCATCTTCATGAAATTATGCAAATTAGTTGCGCCCCTGTTTGTGGCATGTCTAAGTCGCCACACAAACGCTTGACGATGACAACGAAGACGCACTTAACTCTAGTTTTCCCATCTCTAATACTCTACAACAATGTGAGAGTATCAACTATATTACTATAAAAAAAAAACTCTATAAGTTCAACTACTTCTACTTATCCGTAGACAAAATTGGATGATAATAATATTATATATATGTCGATGTTGATGTGACTTGCTGTTGCTTGATAAAATTTCAATTAAAATTTAATTTGCATATCTGATGTAAGAGTATTTAATCTTCCACACTTCATGCTGCTGCCAGTTGCCAGTTGCCAGATTTTTTTTTTTTTTTTTTGTACTCTTTGATTGCGCTTCAGATAGTAAACTTTTTTTTTCTCTACATAATTTTTTTTTTTTACTTTTTATGATTTTATAATTTGCTGCTGCTCGTTTCAAGTGCTCGTTAGCTATCCCTTTCTCCTATTACTGTCTTTCTCTTTCACTGCTCTACTACTACTATTCCCTGCTCGAGTTCCAATTGTCTAATAGACTTCAGGTGTCAAAGGCGTCTGCGCACGCGCTCTTTTCCCTTTCCAGGGGTGAGCAGCATACTGCACTCTGCGCCTTGCGCCCTGCTTACGGCATGATCCTCATCACCCTGAATTGTTGCTACCCCTTAGAAGTAGGGTGACGTTTTTTTTCTATATCAATTTTTTTTTTGCTTTTTCCTCACATATTTTTTTTGAATTTATAATTTAGAATTTTTTTTTTATTATTTCTTTTTTTTTCGATTATTTTCTATCCCAAAAATATATATGAGAAAATTAACATAATTTTTATGAATTGACAGCAACAAACCATAGAGAATGCGACAAATAAACTATAAATTTGTTTTTTAGCCTTTTGCATATGATTAAAAAAAATTTGTATTATGAATGTGAAACATGAAAAGAGGCGGAAACTGGACACAAAACTGATTGAGCTGATCGACCACGAAGTAGATGATGATAATGATGATGAAGAAGCAACAGCAGAATGAGTTTGAGAGAGAGGGAGAGGGGAAGAGAGAGAAAGAGAGTGAATAAGAGAGAAGAAGAGTGCGAAAGAGAGTGAATAGAAGAGAGGGAGAGAGAGAGAATGAGAGAGAGAGAGAGCTAAAGAGAGAACGATAGACTGAATATGAGTGTGAATAATGAGAGCGATATATTTGTTATTTATTTATGTTATAATTAAGAATCAAGTCTTATTAATGCTACTTATACGCTTATCGCTATATATAATAATTCTTTGCATGCTTTAGATTCACATAATCTGTGGCTAATCAGCTTGACCCTGACATTCATATAAAGCGTTCAACTCATTCGAATCCCACACTCATAACATATACAGAGGCATAGACATTTTCACACGCATATTCACACTCAGATTTATACACACACACACACACGCACGCGCACATACACATACACACAACGAGCTAATTTGTTTCAATGAAAATTTCCGCAATTACAAAAAAGTGAGAGAGAGAGAGGAAGAGAATAAAAAGAAGCAGAAATGAAATGAAATGTTAGAATTACATTTTGTGCTTTAGCTAAATAAAAACATTTTATTGCTAGCATCGAAGGCAAGCTGCACAAGTGGAGCAGTATATATATATGTGTGTGTGTGTGTGTGAATGAGCTAGCTTAGGGCATGGGGTAGCTAGGGCAGCAGCAACTGAAGCTGATGCCAAAGTCTATGGTGAAAAGTACATTAACCCAGCAGCTACATAGGTCTCTTTCCAGCTCTTTCTCTTTCTTTGCCATTTACTACAGCCTCTTATATTCTTCATGCTTTCTCCTACTCCTACATCTTATACTGCCTAGCAACAATATAGCCCAAACCCCTAACACTGGCTAGAGGTAAATTCTAACCAAAAAAGAAAGAAAAAAAATGCTTCAACCGTCACTTGCCAACTGGCCAACCCCACAAGAGGCGACGACGACGAGTCTAGCGACACCCTACTATATGTATGTCTCTCTCTCTGTGTGTGTGTGTGTGTGTGTGTCTGTGTGTGTATGTTTGTTACGCTTGTTAATTTACGCCAAAGCTTGCAAAACATTCGCATTCACATTCACATTCACATTCACATTTACATTCAGAGTCGTACAAATAGAAATGTGCAGGAAGTAGCATTGGCAACGACGCTTTCAATGGGGTTTTCCAGGAGATTTTTCAGCTGCGTCACAACAACAATTTAATGAACTACAAATATATATCCACTCATACACTCATACACACACACATGCAGAGAGAGAGACACACCTACAGAAAAAGCAAAGGTTTTAAATGTTTAATTGCATTTATGAAGCTTGTTTCTAGTTGTTATACAAACATTTTGCGCAGTGTAAGCGGCACAAAATATATATATATGTATATATATATATATACATTTATGTATTTATATATACATATATATATATATTATATATATTTATTCATTTATTTTTTTCCGTTCTTTTCTCATTTTTATTTCGTTTTTGAATTCACTTTTCATTTGCAAACCTCTGACAGAGCGTCCCTCCAAGCCCCAGGCGACGCCTATTAGTTACAATGCAGTCTATATGCATGCCTATAGCTTTCTCTCTCTTTCATTCTATCTCTTTCATTCTCTCTCTTTCATTCTCTCTCTGTCACTCTAGCTTACAAGCGCCACACAAATGTCTCGCGTGAGTCTCGACTAGCAGTCGCCTAGACGCAACGCTCTCTTTTCTACACAGTTCCCGCTACCTGCTCCTAGAAATTCTAACCCCAAGCTTCTAACTTAACGCTCCCTTTATCATCATAATAATCATCATAATCATAATAATCATCATCTTTCAAGCTTAATTCAGCCCCTAGTCAGAGTTTTGCCTACGGAACGAAGCGTACACATAATTAAAACGTCATCGTCATCTTTATCGTCATAGTCAGCACTTTTTCTATATACACTAATCCTACGATATTTACAATTAAGCCTTGACTTATCTGCGATAAATAGATACAGTTACATATATGTTTATGTATATTCTTCATATTACATAGCTATAGAAATTTACAAAAGTTTATAATTGCTAAATGCTTAATGCTGGAAAGAGATGGCATGAGTTCAAATAAAATTCTTTATAATTTTGAATAATCTTTGAATAATAAAAAAAAGTTCAATTTATGCAACTATACGAATGCATAGTTATGCTTCTCTATTCTTCTCTCTCTCTCTCTCTCATAGTCTCTCTGCTGCTATGCTAGAGTATTACCTATTCGTAGTGCTTCTTGTTCATACAATTTGCTACTTTAGAACTTCAGTCAGGCATTTTGGTTCAAGCACTTGAACAGGTTTTAATGCCAGCTCTTAATACTCTTCCCACTCCCACTCTCACTCCCACTCTCTGCTTCTCTCTTGCACTCGCTCTCAGCTTTCTCCTAGTATGCTGCCTTTCTAGTTATTTACAAATAGAATTTCCCCTACTGATGATATAAAATTTTAACAGTCTCCTTTAGAGTTTTTCTCACAGTGCACAACGACTGCAATTTTTATTTTCCCTCATTTTTATAGGGGCGCGTCTCGAGAGGCCTTTGCTTCATTTTTTTTCACTATTATACGTATATAATTTTTTTGCTTCATGTTTCTGTTTTTAAAACTCAACTGTAAAAGTGACAAACTAATTTAAAGCTCATTTCATAACATTTATTGTCTAATTGCAAGTTAAATAAAAAAAAAAATAAAAACAGGTTTTAAAGGTTTTCCGCACGAATCGATGAAATTTCTTGATAAAATTCAATTTGTGCTACAACAAAAAGAAAAAAAAACGTCGTATCTATTTAAACTCAACCCTAACTCATAAACTGTCCCCAGAGTGCCTATGGGATAGAGAGAGAGACAGGGAGAGTGAAGGATTGCGAGTTCGAGGCCTCAGACAAAATCTGAATCAGAATCTGAGCTTGCCTTACGGTGCAATGTCCCGACACTGCATTGTGCGCAGCGAGTCCTTACAAAGTACACAAACACACAGAACAGACACAGACAGACAGACAGACAGACAGTGAGAGAGTGAGAGAGAAAAAGACAAAGCCAGACAGAGTGATGCAGAGAATGAGAGAGAGAGAGAGAGAGAGTAGAGAGAGAGAGAGAGACATCATTTCATCAACGTTGACAAACTCATCCGTCTCATGCTTGTACTCAGTTGTCGTTAAACGACTCTTGGCAGACTGATAACCCCCCGACACAGTCCGAGCGTTCCTCAACGCATACTACGACATTGACATATGATTCTCTGATACTAGCACGCTCATCACCTTTCCCTACCCATTATATTATGCAGCTAAAGATGAATTTACCGTTGCCTTTAATGCCAATTTGCAATTTCCTTTAACTTTAACGCCTTCAACAGTGACTAATGCTGGCGCCACCTGTTGTTTGAAAATTGGAATACCTATTTTTTTATTTGGCATCCGATCGTTACATTGATAGCATCATAAAATATGTTTATAACCTTGTTCGGATAGCGATACTATAGAAGAAGAAGGAATTATATGAATTATTCTGGACAATACATCAATCTATGGTGACTCTGGATTCTTTAGGCTTGCAACTAACCTTCAAGACTAAACTGCGGCGTAGTTGTGTAGACGGATGTTGTTTCAAATACTTTTGCTTGTATTTCATCTTCTTCTTTACGAACTTGGATTATCAATGGATTCATTATCAAATTCGACTCAACTTCCAACAGTTTTAGGAACTATTTCGCTTGTATTTGAAAACATTTTTATACGATTTTAATGTAATATTTTTGTTTCTGGCTTCGCACTGATAAGAAATAGCTGAATGTGCTATAAGAAGACACGTAACGATGAAGCTTAGCTCAGTTCCAACTTATATTGAGTTTAGCTCGCCTCCAAAATGTTCAAGTTTATTTTGCTTATTTTTTTATACAGTTCATTCAGTTTATTCACTGAATCATCTGAACGAAAATCAATTGCACGCAATTGTGCCGAAATAAATGTCAAACAGAGCGGACTCTACGAAATACTGCTGCCATCCTACAGTAAGCATCCGTTCAATGTCGCGTGTGATCAAGAAACACGAGGTGGAAATTGGACAATCTTCCTAAGGCGAATGGATGCCAGTGAGAACTTTTATCGCAACTGGACAGATTATCAAATGGGTTTTGGTAATCTCAGTGGAGAGTTCTTCTTGGGACTCGACAAGCTGCATGCTCTAACTGCAGACCAACCTCAAGAATTACTCATTGTTCTGGAAGACTTTAAAGGCAACATCAAGTTTGAGTCTTATGATGCGTTTGCAATTGGTAATGAAAATGATGCCTACACACTGCATACTTTGGGAACGGCAGAAGGAGATGCTGGAGATTCTTTAAGTTATCATAAGAATATGAAATTTACTACTTACGACAGAGACAATGATGAAAATATTATATATAATTGTGCCAAAATTAATTATGGTGCATGGTGGTACAATTTATGCCTCGATAGGTATATTAATATTAATATTAAAATGTATTTATTATTTCATTTTATTCTTTTTTTTTTATCTATTTCTTTTATTTCTTTTAGCAATCTGATGGGTAAATACTATGCCCGGTATACCGAGGGAATCTTCTGGTCTACTTTCCACTATACTCTGAAACGTGCTATAATGATGATAAGGCCCAAGCAGAAATAAATATAGAATCCGATCTTTGACATACGAATATATTTTTATATTCTTAGAACATTTTGTGCTTATCAATTTTGTATGTTCGTCTGTCTGACAGTCTGACAATATGAATGAAATTTTTGTCTAAATTGAAATATTAACTATAATCGTGAAAAATATTTGCAAAAATTATAAAAAAAAAAAATGTTAAATAAATTTAAATTTGCAGAAAAAGTGAATGATATCCTAAAAACATACCCTCAGATACCCTTCAGCTAGGGTATAGGGTATACACAATAGTCAGCATTGTCATGTTTACAGTTTACAGCATGATATTCTCACTGGAATTTAGTTTGAGTTCACATGACCTTTGAACTTGTTGGTATGTATATTTGTATGTACATATATATATATTTAAATATTTGCATTCAGCGTGTGTCTCTAATGAGCCATGTCCTGTCTACATATGCGAAAGGACAACAGACAAGTAAGTAAGTAAGAAGAAGAAGCAGCAGCAGGAGCTAAGCAACAGCTTTCCACATGTCACAAATGTGTTTTTAATTGGCACTGGGTCAGGTGTAAAAATGAAATGCTAAAAGGTTTTCATACATCTCTTTCTTTTTTTCTCTCTCTCTCTCTCACTGCGTCTCCCTCTCACAGATAGCAAGGCAACACAAAATGATGATGATTGAAATATGCGCAATGTTTTGACCACATACACACACACACACAGGCACGCCCACCATATATACGCACGTCACGTTTACTTTTCTACCACGCCTCTTCTTCTCTCTCTCTCTCTGTCTATCTCTTTCTATCTGTTGTGTGCTGCTGCTGTCTAGCTGTCAGAGCAATTTTAATTGCGCGTCGCGTGGCTCGTTAGTGCTAAAGTTGACAAGCAAATTGCAATAATTGAATAGAAAATAGTATAAAATAATAATATAAAACTATGCAGATATATGTATATATATCTTATATATATAGTATATATAAAATATATTAATTAATTTCAATTTTGTGTGGCACTCAGTTCTGACCATCAATTAGTTGGCGCATCGAGGCGCAGTTTTTATGGCCAGGCGCCATTATATTTTGTCACCTCTGCTGATTTTTTTTTCTTTTTATGGCACGTTGTCATTAACAGCGCGCGCCATCAGCATTACTGTCGCCGTCAGTGTTACTGTCGCCGTCAGCGTCATCGTCACCGTCACCGTCAGCGTCTTGTGTGGTCCACACCTCAAGGGAAACATTTATGACCACAGGTCGCAACTAATTAATAACAATTTCAATTTCAATTTCAATTCCAATCAAATTATTGCACGTTCGCTTTCAAAGAGAACACATGAGAGCGGCACAGTGCTGCTAAACTGTTCCCAGGCAGGCACAGTTGAAGGCAATTCATGCTGTTCACACACAGCTAATTGTTTCGCATGCAAATTTAACAATTTGTCAACTTTACGCATTTTATTTATTTACATTTCTTTTACTTCTTTTTTTTTTTTTTGATGATGATTTTTACAGTTAATTTGCATTGTGTGTTCATGTGTTTTTAATGTGTTTGTGTGTGCAATGAGTAAACTATGTCAACTCACATGCCCAACATTGTCTCTCTGTGTATATTTTGGTCTGTCAACTGTAAACAGTTTTTGTTCTCTCTCTTCGTTTCGTGCCTGTGAAAGCTCATGTGTGAGTGAGTGAGTGTTACGCTCTGTAATTGATCAAAGCAATGAATGAAAAGTGAGCGCGGGAGAGAGCAGCGCTACACAATAGAAGAGATGATGATGATGATGTGTACGTGACGTGCGAGAGCGGCAAACACACACAAGCAAATAAATAAAGAGACACGCAAAATAATTGCTCAGCTGTTGTACTTGCTCTCGCTGTATCAGTAATGCTCTCGCTGCTACTGTAGCAGTCGCAGTCGCTGTCGGTGTCGCTGTCGCAGTTGCTGTCGCCGTCGCTATCAGTGTATCGCTGCCTTTGCATTTGCTGACTGCTAGTCTGCTAGTTAGCTACATACATATATATATGTATGTATGTATATATATATTTATATTAATGTGTCTGAGTGTTTGCGAACAAGTGTTTTCGTATGTGTATTTGCGTATGCCAATGTATGTCTATGGCTGTGTGTGTGTGTGTAAATATTATGAGCGTGCTTTTGATCTTTATGCTGCTGATTATTTTATTTTATATTTTTTTTTGTTAGCTACCCACGAGATTTTTTTTTTTTAGCTGTTGACACTCAACCAATTAATGTTTTTTTTTTTGTTTTCGTTTTTGCCTCCCACTCTTTGCACTTCCCCTCTTCCTTTACCTAAATCCATAGTCGTCATTGTGCGCATATTTATTCGCATAAAGTGCGCCTAAAAATAGACTGAAAATTTATTGAAATGCTTTGCCACTGACAACGGCAGGCAACAGCCAACAAAATGGCTGCCAAATACCAGCAACAACAGCAACAAGAGCAACAAGAACAACAACAATAATAATAAAGATCTCAGCACCTGTGGCAAAAGTTCAATCTGAAGCTGAAAGCTTCTGAAACTCGAGCAATCTCCAGCTGTGCCTATTGTCCACCTCCTATGGCCTGAGGTCAGTTTTTGGTTGTCAGTCTCCTCTCTCTCATTCTCTCTCTGTCTCTGTCTCAGTCTCTTTGTCACTGTCTCTGTCTGCCTTGGTACCACACTGCGGCTATTCATTCTCTCAGCATGTTTGGCAATTTCTCATTCGTGATTACAGTTTCTGCAGTCGACGTCGCAATGACAGGCAAATTGTTGTCTGACTGGACACTAGATGGCAGCAGCACTAAAGAGATGCCCAAACACACAATAACTGAGACAGAGCGAAACAGAGAGTGAGAGAAAGCAAGAGAGAGAGAGAGAGAGAGAGAGAGAGTAGGCTAGGCTACGCAGTTTAATTAAACTTCAATTTATTTCATTGCAATATTTATAGGCTCCTGGGCATTTTTAATTTATTTCTGACTTTTATACCCAGCGGCCATTTAGCGTTGACATTCAAATATCATAAGAAAAAATATAAAAAAAATAAAAAACAAAATAAATTTTTAAGAAAATAATGAAAATCATAATTTGTATTTATGTTTTGTTTTCCTTCAAATATTTTCATGTCTTTAAAATATTTTGCAGCATTTTGCAAAATTATGAAATTTATATGCTCAATAAATTTGAATTATTTTTTTGTCAATATTATCTCTTGATTTTATATATATTTATAATCTTTACATTTCTCACTCAACACATGCTTTAAATCTGCTTGCATCTCTCTTTTTCTGCCTCGCTCTGTCATTTTTTTTATTTTCTCTTTCTGCCTGCAGAGTTTCAAGGCACAAAATATATGACCGGCCATTGCAAGGTTCACTTCCAGCGATAAATATTGCAATTCTCTGCCTGTTGACTGCTGCTTGCCTTTGCCAGTGCCACTGACTCTGTCTCTGTGGCAAGTTGCAAGTTGCCAGCTTATCAACAATGAATTGCGACGAGTTTTTCTCACGCTGACGATGCAGGACCAAAAAGTTCTTCATATTCTTCTTTTCAACTTCTTGCCATTTTATGTGCGTGTGTGTTTGTGCGTGTGTGTGTGTGTGTGTGTGTGGCAACACAAAGTTCTTTATTTATGCGAAATGTCTCTCCATTTGCAGTTAAGATTTGTATAGTCTCTCCATCTCTTTTACTCTATATATCTGCCTCTTTTACTCTACACACACACACACACACACACAATGAGTTGACATGTGAGGTGGGCAACAGACATTCAACACTCAACACTCAACATTCAACACTGAACTCAAAGAGAACCCATTAACATATCTATATTCATCTCTGCTTCCATTGAAGTTGCAACTAAAATTGGAACTGCAACTGAAACTATGGTAAAATAAAGTTGTACAGAGTTTTGCTAGAGTTTTTCTCGTTGACTTTTTTATATGTCGCATCAGTATGCAATTGTCACAATGTACCGTTATCTGGGCACTTGTTGTAATACGGTTTCATGTTACGCTTATTCATTGTCGCTCGAGCTGTCAACATGAAAGCGACAAAAGTGCAACAAAAGGCAAAGGCAACAGCACAACGGCAAAGGCAAACGAACTCAATGCAATGATCAATAAAACTGATGGCATCATAAATACCACGTAAAACAGTTAATTGAATTCGTCAAAAAAAAAAAAAAATACATTGATTCATTTTATATGCATGTGAATATTCGTCAATGTCATTGTATCATTTATTGTGAATATTAATCAAATTTTACTTCTCAAGTTTAATGAACTTTTTTCTTGCTAATTCTCTAAAAAATTATCAAAAATTGTAATTTATTCAAATTCATTCAAATTATATTCACAAGCTATTGATTCATTCATACTAAATTTGCAGTCAAAGCCTTCTCTGCGAATCTCAAATAATAGACAAAAGTCATTGACAACTTATGGTGATTGTATTGATTTTACAGGGTATCACGCACAAAACGAAATGATAAATAGATATATATATATGATATATAAGTAATACAGAAATGTTTCGAATACATTCGAATTCGATACAATGAAATATTTATTGAATTACGGAAGCTGTCGTCGCATGATATCGAGAGTCTTGTCGTCCGAGACGGAAGCAATGCGATATAATAAAATGTTGCATTTATTTATTTATAGTTTGAGGGAGAAAACAAATTTCAAGAATATTTCAGATATGTTTTACGAATATGTGCAAAAATTATTTTTCAGAATATTTCATGAAAATTTGGAGAATATTTTAAGAATATTTGGAGAATATTTTAAGAATATTTAAAGAATATTTACACAGTTTAAAAAATATTTCAGATTTTTTACGAATATTTGCAAAAT
>JBAMBR010002871.1:0-15688 GCA_037044475.1 Zaprionus obscuricornis
ACCGCCACGACCACCAGTTGCTGCAGCTGCTTCAGGCGCCTGCAATTGTGGTGCCTCAGCATCCATTGTGACATGTGCACGCGGCAATTCGGAACGTTGTTCCTCCAATCTTGAGCCCTGGCAACGCATTAACATATCTAAGAATGCATCATCTGGTTGTTGAGTTGTTGTCGCGCTACGTGCCAATGGTGGATGACTAATAGCCGGTGGCATAGCCGATGATGGCGATTTGAGACCCGGTAAATTTGTTGGATCTACAAATAATGAATTTCGTTGCACCAATGGCTTGCGTGTAGCACCTGTTGCAATGGCGCCCGTGGCAGTAGTATTACCAATACCACCGGCACTATTAATTTTAATGGAACAACGTTGATCATCCATGCGCTTCGATTGTGAACGTGAAAGTAACTCGAAGAAATCATCTTCTTTGGCTTTTGTATTGGCCGCTGTGGCCGCTTTATTTTTCTCCTCCTGCAAACGTTTGCCATCCGGTGTAATCTTAATCAAATCCAACTGTTCCATGCTCTGGCGACGTACGCGTACCTTTAAAAACGAAGCAATAATTTATTCAACTATTTAACATAAAAGTCATTGTAAACTCTACCATGCGTCCCTGTGAATTCTCTGAGCCATCAGACTGATGTCCACTTGCCGAATGATCGGATGCACTTGAACGTTCTTCCTCTGGCGTTGGTGTATGATCAGCCTCTGGCATACCAAGTAATTTACGTAAATCAGAAATATTTACACGTGCTGTACTTTCTCCAACAGGATCATGCAGCTCCTTGGCCAACTGTAAATGTGATTCAGCATATTGCAATGCCTTCTCATTATTACCAATAGCCGAATGTGCATTGCCCAATGACCAACAGGCACGCGCCTCGCCAATTCGATCACCCAACTCTTGGGCAATGGCCAAATGACGATGATGATACTCAATGGCTGTGGTAAACTCATGCAGCAATGTATATGTATTACCCAGACTATAACAGGATTGTGCCTCTACTTCACGTTCACCCAATTCCATGGCAAGAGCTAACGTGCGTTTATAATGTTCGGCTGCATCTTCAAATTGTCCCAGAAAGATATGCGAATTGCCAAGATTACTATTGGCGCGTCGTTCCGCAGCACGATCACCAAATTCACGTGCAATACGCAAACGTTCCTGATGATGCTCAATGGCAGCCTGTCATTAAGTGTCAAAAAATTATTAACTTGTATTTATATATAGAGAGAGCGTGAAAGAGATAACATTACCTGAAAGTCACCAAGTAGATAATATGTATTGCCAAGATTACCACAGGCACGCCCTTGTGCACCACGATCACCAAGATCACGCATTAGTTGTAGATTCTCTTGATAGAATTCAACTGCTTTGGCCAATGCTTCTTTGACATCATCACCAAATTTACCCGGACTACGTTGTCCCAAATGTTTGCCCTTGGCATGATAGACATTTCCAAGATTATAGAGTGCACGACCCTCCGATAACCGATCACCCAGTTGACGAGCCAAGGTTAGATGACGATCACAACAAATTGCCGCCTCATCGAAACGTCCCATCACTTTAAGAGTATTTCCCAGATTACCCGACGATTTGGCCTCACCCAATTTGTCGTTCATCGATTTGGCGAGTGTGAGATCATGTTTATGATATTGCATAGCCTTGGCATAATCTCCCAAATAGAAATATGCGTTACCTAATTGCGAATAGATCGCTGATAGTGTACGCAAATCGTCGGTGCCCGCTTGAATTGCTGCTTGGAAGAAGGCAACGCCCGCCCGACAATCACCAGCTTTGCATAGACGTTCACCTTCTAAGGCGAGTTCTAGGCACATACTTGAGCCACCATCGGATCCCTGATGTGAATTGGAATCCTGGCCAGTTCCTATTCCCATAGTGGAAACATTTTCCGCTGAGGCGGAGAGCGAAGACATCGCTTTGTTTGTGTTGTTTGTTACTCTGTTAAAACTTTTACCGTGACGAGTATAAGCACACGCAAGATCACACACACACTGAGGAATTAAAAGAAAGTTTTTCTTTGTATTCGCGACTAATTTACTCTAATTAACAGCGTTTTATTTTCTTTACCGTTTACTAAATCAATTGGGTTTCGTTAATTTCATTCTGATTCACTACAGTGGTCGATTAATCGTTATCGATTATCGGGTGCTGCCAGAAATGTGGTTTACAGAGATGCCATATCTAGTAAATTAAATTAATTTTTAGCTAGCGCCATAAAAATTTAAAATATATTTTAAAATT
Organism: Zaprionus obscuricornis; assembly: GCA_037044475.1. Taxonomy (NCBI): domain Eukaryota; kingdom Metazoa; phylum Arthropoda; class Insecta; order Diptera; family Drosophilidae; genus Zaprionus; species Zaprionus obscuricornis. The sequence goes on from JBAMBR010002871.1 coordinate 2,267, forward strand.
AAATAAGTTGAAGTAAAAAATAACAGTTTAAATCATAATATACATATTTTGCTAGCATCTCTAGCATGAATTGAATTTTATACATTGAATGTATCGAAACGTTAATCAACACTTGACTCTCAGACTGAACGTACCGCGACCTCTTTAAAGATGGCGTCACTTTCTACTCTATCTGTGTGAAAGATCCAAGTAGCCGCTTGACAAAATTGAAGATTTTTGGCATAAAATAGAATTACCGGCTGCAATAAATAGTTGCAAAGTGTTAATGAAAGTGCCAGGAATGATATTCAATTGAAATCGTAACAGGTGTCTGCACCATTGCCCCAAGCAAACGAACAAACGAAAAACCCAAAAGTTTAAAACGCAAACGCACTGTGAAAAAATGCGAATGTCGTCGTCGTCGTCGTCGTCGCTGTCGTCGCCGCTTTGAGTGTTCGTGCGCCGCGTTTTGCATGGCAGCTGCGCTGATACAAAAATCAGCAGTTAAAGGTGTGAATTTGTTTAATTAAATATTGATCTTTAAAGGTATATTGCATATTGCAACGTTGTTAGTTGAATGTGCTAAATTATATAAAAAATAATAAAAATAAGTAAGCTAAGAGGCACAAAATAAAAGTGCCCTGTGTTAAAATTCTGCGAGTGGGAGCCGTAGCAGCAAAAGAGAGCAATATTGAGAGCGAAAGAGAGTACGCGCAATAGCAGCACACACACACACACATATTCTAATAAATGTACGGGAGAGCGGAAAACAATCATTTGTGGTGAAGTGGTGAGTGTTGTTGTTGTTGTTGCCAGGATTGGTATTTAAACATTTTAATTGCCGACCGAGTGAGGGACCGGCCTATAACATAAATACTAGTTTACCAATCAATTTTGAATGAAATAAAATATATATTTTTTTTATCATTTTAAATAGTGAACTTTATCTAAGTATCGTTTTCTGTGTGTGTGTTGTTGTTGTTTCATGTTCTCATTGGAATGAACGAAAAAACTTTGTTCTCTACATATAAATATGTATTTTCAATTTGAAACTCACCACACCCCACACACTGATGAGCAGCACCTTGGGGCTCGCTCATCATTTGTATGTGTGGTATGTGTATACGATGCGTAATAGTGTGTTAGTGATTCACAAAAGCAACAACCCCAACAAATTATCTCTACTACACATTTTCGCTACTTTTACTATACACCAACAACAACAACAATAAAAAAAAAAAAATAACTAAACAAGACCAACGCGCGATTGCAGCTGCTATCATCGCACGGTTCTTCCGCTTTTTACTCTTCTCCACCTGTCGACAAACACAAACACACCAGTGTTGCCGTATTGCATGAAGAAAAAAAAAAGCACGTAGCAGCCGCTTTTTAAAATTTATTTTCTGTGTCTGTTTTTTCTTCATTCTTCGTTTTGAAGAGCTCTTTTCATTTCTTGTATCTTTGCTTTGGTCCCCGTTTCGTGCACTGTCAATATCGCGATGTGGGGCTCTCGAGCTTTGGAGGGACACATACAAACACACACACACACACACATTCACAGACGCACTCGCTCACAAACACATGCATGCTGAGAAGCAGCAGAGAGCGCCAACCAAAAAAAAAAAAAATCGGCTTTCTTTGTGCCGCAGCAGCAGCAGTAGCAGTAGTAGCAGCTATGTCGCGTCGTCGTTTTAGTTGCCGTACGTCGCTGTCGTCGTCGGTTGGGTGTAAGAAATCCGAGAGAACACAAGAATATAAAAAAGCAGCTAAAAAAGTCTTAAATCTGCTTAAAACGGGTTAAACACATTTTGCAAAAAATAAAAAAAATAAAGAAAAGAACAAAATACATAATAAAAAAAAAATTGTACCTACAATTAATTGCAAATCTCTCAAGTGCGCAATAAATGAATGTTAAGTGTAAATAAATAAATAAGTGCATATGTAGGTAATATCTACATACATAATTATAACTATACACACATACACACACTGAGAAAAAGAAACACATGTATGTTTGTGTGTATTGTATGTACCGGGGCCGGCAGTTTCTGCTGCTGCTACTGCTGCTAGCTACAATTGAAATTCGTTTGTGCTTTTATATTTTTTATTTTTCAAAGTATATTATTTTTAGAATATCGATTTTGTTGGCTGCCCGCAGCCAGAGCTGCTTCTGAGCACAGAGGGCAGAGTAGTGTAGTCAGCATTAGCAGCAGCAGCAGCACCAGCAGCCGCACACTTTTGTATCCGCTAGTGAATATGTGTGTATATGCCAGCATGCGTGTATGCGACTGTGTGTGTTTGTGTGTGTGTATGAGTATGTATTTATGTGTCTGAGTGTCGTCACAGGGCAGTAAAAAGAATGTGTTAAGATTATGAGCATAACTCATATAAGACAAAACCGTTACCTAACTTCCGTGCAAAAAATACAAAAAACCAAAAAAAAAAAAAACAAACTAAAGCTAAAACAAAAATGAAAATGAAAATTAAAGTGTCTTGTCTCATAAAAATGTATTTTATATATCGCGATCAAAACAGCTGCTGGCTCTGACTGCTTCTTTTACTTAGAGTTAAATTCCATCTCTCACATTCTGCTATGTCGCTCTCTCTCTTACTCTCTCTCTCTCTCACTCTCTTATTCTGTCAATGCTCTACCCAGCACACGTCGTCATTCTTACTGGCGTTTTCTTTTATTTGATTCTTATATTTCACCTACATTATTACCATATACACATACATACATATTTATATACACTCGTGTGCTCAGACACAAACACACATACACACACTTATCAAATATTTGCCTAACGAGCAACAATTTATCGATGTCTAAACTGCACACAACGTTTTTATTATAATAAATATAATAATAAATAATATACTACTATTTGTAGTCAGACTGTCAAGACTAAAAAAAGAGCGTAACAACAACAACAACAATAACAACAACAAGTTTCATTTGTCGTCACATTGAACGTGACTTTTGCTCGCAGTCGCTGACATTAACAACTGCAATTGCTTTTATTGTTGTTACTGTTGCTTTGCCTATGCGCAATCTATTTTTTTTTTCTATTCGTAAACCAAAAAATAATAAAGAGAAAAAAGAAAAATTCCATTTGCGTAGTTGCCAATTAGATAATGTTAGTTTTCAAATGCATTATCGATCGTTTATAGCTTAACAGTTTAGTGTTTTACAGTGAATTAAAGCTAATAGTTTTTGTATGTCTATATTCAATAAATAATTCGTTATAACTCTTTAAGAGTAACGGCATACAGAGAATCTTTTGCTCTCTCTTTCGCTAGACGTATATCAAAGTATGTTTTAGGCCTTAAATTGTCGTAAAATACTTGTATGCTATGGCCTAGATTTTCCACTACAGTTTCTGGTTAAATGTGATGCTCTCTAATGATAATTATCATCAAATTATTGCAGACGACGACTACTACTACTATGACGACCTGTTTTTCAGCTTGTTTTTTTTTTTTTTGCTCTTCTTGTAATCTGCTCAACTGAGCGTTGCACTCTATAATAAACTAGTTGTTGTTGCAGTTGCTGTTGTTGCTGTTGCAACTTTAAACTTTTGCCCGGCTGCAGCAGTTAAAGAGCGTGCTAAAAGTCAATTTCAACTGAACTAAGGCGTCACACTATGCACATTTTATGCATATGGTATTTATGCCATACGCCATACGTTGTAGTATTTATATCTTTCTTTTACTTCTCTGTTTCGCTATATGCATGTCTCTATCTTTACTGATTTGCTCTACCGCCTGCAATAACTTCTTAATGATTTCCCTGCTAACACCAAAAGCAGCACAACAACCTTTCAACTATAATATATATATATATATATATATATATACTACTACATATAGAGCGAAACAATTGCAGTCATTTCTGATTTGTCTATTTGACATAACTGACGACCTCACAATTATATATACACTAACTTTGATGAAAGAGAAGTATCTGTTATATAGCATAACTAACTTGTATATATATATATAATTTTCATATATACTACTATATATAAACTGTTAAAAATGAAATCCACTTGCTGTTTTATGAATAGCTAGTAAAAAAAACAATTAGTTGTGTTGTCAATTATTGTCAGATATATTGCAGTATTTACCGATCTGAACATCTTTAAACCGGCACAAAAATCAATTTGTTGTTGAGTTTGTTTTTTTTTTTATTTTCTTCCCCCCAATCTGTTAATTTACTAATAGACGAATGATCTAACTGCTGTTATCTATTTCTAGTACTAAGCCTAGTTAAAACTAAAATATATTATTATTAAATTCTGTCAATTAACACGTGCCAGAATTGACAGAATTTAATAATAATATATTTTAGTTTTAACTAGGCTTAGTACTAGAAATAGATAACAGCAGTTAGATCATTCGTCTATTAGTAAAATATTTATACAAATTATTAACGATTGGGGGGAAGAAAATAAAAAAAAAAAAAAAACAAACTCAACAACAAATTGATTTTTGTGCCGGTTTAAAGATGTTCAGATCGGTAAATACTGCAATATATCTGACAATAATTGACAACACAACTAATTGTTTTTTTTTACTAGCTATTCATAAAACAGCAAGTGGATTTCATTTTTAACAGTTTATATATAGTAGTATATATGAAAATTATATATATATATACAAGTTAGTTATGCTATATAACAGATACTTCTCTTTCATCAAAGTTAGTGTATATATAATTGTGAGGTCGTCAGTTATGTCAAATAGACAAATCAGAAATGACTGCAATTGTTTCGCTCTATATGTAGTAGTATATATATATATATATCTATATAGTTGAAAGGTTGTTGTGCTGCTTTTGGTGTTAGCAGGGAAATCATTAAGAAGTTATTGCAGGCGGTAGAGCAAATCAGTAAAGATAGAGACATGCATATAGCGAAACAGAGAAGTAAAAGAAAGATATAAATACTACAACGTATGGCGTATGGCATAAATACCATATGCATAAAATGTGCATAGTGTGACGCCTTAGTTCAGTTGAAATTGACTTTTAGCACGCTCTTTAACTGCTGCAGCCGGGCAAAAGTTTAAAGTTGCAACAGCAACAACAGCAACTGCAACAACAACTAGTTTATTATAGAGTGCAACGCTCAGTTGAGCAGATTACAAGAAGAGCAAAAAAAAAAAAAAACAGCTGAAAAACAGGTCGTCATAGTAGTAGTCGTCGTCGTCTGCAATAATTTGATGATAATTATCATTAGAGAGCATCACATTTAACCAGAAACTGTAGTGGAAAATCTAGGCCATAGCGTACAAGTATTTTACGACAATTTAAGGCCTAAAACATACTTTGATATACGTCTAGCGAAAGAGAGAGCAAAAGATTCTCTGTATGCCGTTACTCTTAAAGAGTTATAACGAATTATTTATTGAATATAGACATACAAAAACTATTAGCTTTAATGCACTGTAAGACACTAAACTGTTAAGCTATAAACGATCGATAATGCATTTGAAAACTAACATTATCTAATTGGCAACTACGCAAATGGAATTTTTTTTTTTTTCTCTTTTTATTTTTTTGGTTTACGAATAGAAAAAAAAAATAGATTGCGCATAGGCAAAGCAACAGTAACAACAATAAAAGCAATTGCAGTTGTTAATGTCAGCGACTGCGAGCAAAAGTCACGTTCAATGTGACGACAAATGAAACTTGTTGTTGTTGTTGTTACGCTCTTTTTTTAGTCTTGACAGTCTGACTACAAATAGTAGTATATTATTTATTATTATATTTATTATAATAAAAACGTTGTGTGCAGTTTAGACATCGATAAATTGTTGCTCGTTAGGCAAATATTTGATAACCAAACGTGGCCTTGTCACCTGCTGTCAGGCCAGGAGGAAGACGTCGAAAAGTCTACAGCAATTTACATGCTATAGCAAACTTGGCGTATACTTATTATGTGCTATGTACATATATATGTACATATATTGCTATGCATATTCATATACAGATATACAGACATACATGTATCTGTATGTTTTATAAGAAGCACTTCACACAATTGTGTTAATTTCAAGCAAGTCTGGCAACGCTATGAGTGAGGTTCACGCAAGTTAATGCCTCAAATCGAAACTTGTTAATTGGGCGAGCAGGTTCGTCACTCAATCAATTAGAACCCGTTCTTTTGTTGTCTGACGTTTAGTCCAATTGGAAATGGAATTTCAACGGAAATAGAATACAAAAACGCCCAAAAATGGTGCGCCCTCTGTGGGCAGGTGGTGGTGGTGGTGGCAAAGGCGGCCAATTTCCGTTCTGTTCTGCAGAGCACATTCAACAATATAAAATTATGTATGCATGTGTATATGCGTATACGTATGCGTATGTATTGTGTATATGTATGCACATACGTAAATAAATAATAAATTTGCATACCTTAAAGTTTTCTCAGCGGCATATATTGTAAAAAAAAAATCAATTACATATATATATATATATTCTCTGACATAAAACAATATGCAATTTTATGCCCGAGCAATAAAAGTTGCATTTTTTGCATCAGTTTTTTTTTTTTCTTACATTTACAACGCGCTAGGGGACAGAGCTATAACAACAACAAGAGCTATAACAACAACTAAGGCAAACAAACAACAATAACAACATCAACATACATATGTAAAATACAAGCGACGACAGCGGCTACGATGTGGGCAGAGTCAGAGACACAGACAGGAACGTTGACGGCGGGTGGGCGTAGGGCAGTCGTCGCAAAGATCTTGTTAAAACGAATGAGATGCTAAAAGCAAAAGGCGAAAAGCAAAACACAGCAGTAAATTGTGAACGAGCGCGCATGTATGTATGTATGCGAGTGTGTGTATGTGTGTTTGTGTCTGAGCACACGAGTGTATATAAATATGTATGTATGTGTATATGGTAATAATGTAGGTGAAATATAAGAATCAAATAAAAGAAAACGCCAGTAAGAATGACGACGTGTGCTGGGTAGAGCATTGACAGAATAAGAGAGTGAGAGAGAGAGAGAGTAAGAGAGAGAGCGACATAGCAGAATGTGAGAGATGGAATTTAACTCTAAGTAAAAGAAGCAGTCAGAGCCAGCAGCTGTTTTGATCGCGATATATAAAATACATTTTTATGAGACAAGACACTTTAATTTTCATTTTCATTTTTGTTTTAGCTTTAGTTTGTTTTTTTTTTTTTTGGTTTTTTGTATTTTTTGCACGGAAGTTAGGTAACGGTTTTGTCTTATATGAGTTATGCTCATAATCTTAACACATTCTTTTTACTGCCCTGTGACGACACTCAGACACATAAATACATACTCATACACACACACAAACACACACAGTCGCATACACGCATGCTGGCATATACACACATATTCACTAGCGGATACAAAAGTGTGCGGCTGCTGGTGCTGCTGCTGCTGCTAATGCTGACTACACTACTCTGCCCTCTGTGCTCAGAAGCAGCTCTGGCTGCGGGCAGCCAACAAAATCGATATTCTAAAAATAATATACTTTGAAAAATAAAAAATATAAAAGCACAAACGAATTTCAATTGTAGCTAGCAGCAGTAGCAGCAGCAGAAACTGCCGGCCCCGGTACATACAATACACACAAACATACATGTGTTTCTTTTTCTCAGTGTGTGTATGTGTGTATAGTTATAATTATGTATGTAGATATTACCTACATATGCACTTATTTATTTATTTACACTTAACATTCATTTATTGCGCACTTGAGAGATTTGCAATTAATTGTAGATACAATTTTTTTTTTATTATTTATTTTGTTCTTTTCTTTATTTTTTTTATTTTTTGCAAAATGTGTTTAACCCGTTTTAAGCAGATTTAAGGCTTTTTTAGCTGCTTTTTTATATTCTTGTGTTCTCTCGGATTTCTTACACCCAACCGACGACGACAGCGACGTACGGCAACTAAAACGACGACGCGACATAGCTGCTACTACTGCTACTGCTGCTGCTGCTGCGGCACAAAGAAAGCCGATTTTTTTTTTTTTTGGTTGGCGCTCTCTGCTGCTTCTCAGCATGCATGTGTTTGTGAGCGAGTGCGTCTGTGAATGTGTGTGTGTGTGTGTGTTTGTATGTGTCCCTCCAAAGCTCGAGAGCCCCACATCGCGATATTGACAGTGCACGAAACGGGGACCAAAGCAAAGATACAAGAAATGAAAAGAACTCTTCAAAACGAAGAATGAAGAAAAAACAGACACAGAAAATAAATTTTAAAAAGCGGCTGCTACGTGCTTTTTTTTTTCTTCATGCAATACGGCAACACTGGTTTGTGTTTGTGTTTGTCGACAGTTGGAGAAGAGTAAAAAGCGGAAGAACCGTGCGATGATAGCAGCTGCAATCGCGCGTTGGTCTTGTTTAGTTATTTTTTTTTTATTGTTGTTGTTGTTGGTGTATAGTAAAAGTAGCGAAAATGTGTAGTAGAGATAATTTGTTGGGGTTGTTGCTTTTGTGAATCACTAACACACTATTACGCATCGTATACACATACCACACATACAAATGATGAGCGAGCCCCAAGGTGCTGCTCATCAGTGTGTGGGGTGTGGTGAGTTTCAAATTGAAAATACATATTTATATGTAGAGAACAAAGTTTTTTCGTTCATTCCAATGAGAACATGAAACAACAACAACACACACACAGAAAACGATACTTAGATAAAGTTCACTATTTAAAATGATAAAAAAAATATATATTTTATTTCATTCAAAATTGATTGGTAAACTAGTATTTATGTTATAGGCCGGTCCCTCACTCGGTCGGCAATTAAAATGTTTAAATACCAATCCTGGCAACAACAACAACAACACTCACCACTTCACCACAAATGATTGTTTTCCGCTCTCCCGTACATTTATTAGAATATGTGTGTGTGTGTGTGCTGCTATTGCGCGTACTCTCTTTCGCTCTCAATATTGCTCTTTTGCTGCTACGGCTCCCACTCGCAGAATTTTAACACAGGGCACTTTTATTTTGTGCCTCTTAGCTTACTTATTTTTATTATTTTTTATATAATTTAGCACATTCAACTAACAACGTTGCAATATGCAATATACCTTTAAAGATCAATATTTAATTAAACAAATTCACACCTTTAACTGCTGATTTTTGTATCAGCGCAGCTGCCATGCAAAACGCGGCGCACGAACACTCAAAGCGGCGACGACAGCGACGACGACGACGACGACATTCGCATTTTTTCACAGTGCGTTTGCGTTTTAAACTTTTGGGTTTTTCGTTTGTTCGTTTGCTTGGGGCAATGGTGCAGACACCTGTTACGATTTCAATTGAATATCATTCCTGGCACTTTCATTAACACTTTGCAACTATTTATTGCAGCCGGTAATTCTATTTTATGCCAAAAATCTTCAATTTTGTCAAGCGGCTACTTGGATCTTTCACACAGATAGAGTAGAAAGTGACGCCATCTTTAAAGAGGTCGCGGTACGTTCAGTCTGAGGGTCAAGTGTTGATTAACGTTTCGATACATTCAATGTATAAAATTCAATTCATGCTAGAGATGCTATCAAAATATGTATATTATGATTTAAACTGTTATTTTTTTACTTCAACTTATTTAATTTTAAAATATATTTTAAATTTTTATGGCGCTAGCTAAAAATTAATTTAATTTACTAGATATGGCATCTCTGTAAACCACATTTCTGGCAGCACCCGATAATCGATAACGATTAATCGACCACTGTAGTGAATCAGAATGAAATTAACGAAACCCAATTGATTTAGTAAACGGTAAAGAAAATAAAACGCTGTTAATTAGAGTAAATTAGTCGCGAATACAAAGAAAAACTTTCTTTTAATTCCTCAGTGTGTGTGTGATCTTGCGTGTGCTTATACTCGTCACGGTAAAAGTTTTAACAGAGTAACAAACAACACAAACAAAGCGATGTCTTCGCTCTCCGCCTCAGCGGAAAATGTTTCCACTATGGGAATAGGAACTGGCCAGGATTCCAATTCACATCAGGGATCCGATGGTGGCTCAAGTATGTGCCTAGAACTCGCCTTAGAAGGTGAACGTCTATGCAAAGCTGGTGATTGTCGGGCGGGCGTTGCCTTCTTCCAAGCAGCAATTCAAGCGGGCACCGACGATTTGCGTACACTATCAGCGATCTATTCGCAATTAGGTAACGCATATTTCTATTTGGGAGATTATGCCAAGGCTATGCAATATCATAAACATGATCTCACACTCGCCAAATCGATGAACGACAAATTGGGTGAGGCCAAATCGTCGGGTAATCTGGGAAATACTCTTAAAGTGATGGGACGTTTCGATGAGGCGGCAATTTGTTGTGATCGTCATCTAACCTTGGCTCGTCAACTGGGTGATCGGTTATCGGAGGGTCGTGCACTCTATAATCTTGGAAATGTCTATCATGCCAAGGGCAAACATTTGGGACAACGTAGTCCGGGTAAATTTGGTGATGATGTCAAAGAAGCATTGGCCAAAGCAGTTGAATTCTATCAAGAGAATCTACAACTAATGCGTGATCTTGGTGATCGTGGTGCACAAGGGCGTGCCTGTGGTAATCTTGGCAATACATATTATCTACTTGGTGACTTTCAGGTAATGTTATCTCTTTCACGCTCTCTCTATATATAAATACAAGTTAATAATTTTTTGACACTTAATGTCAGGCTGCCATTGAGCATCATCAGGAACGTTTGCGTATTGCACGTGAATTTGGTGATCGTGCTGCGGAACGACGCGCCAATAGTAATCTTGGCAATTCGCATATCTTTCTGGGACAATTTGAAGATGCAGCCGAACATTATAAGCGCACGTTAGCTCTTGCCATGGAATTGGGTGAACGTGAAGTAGAGGCACAATCCTGTTATAGTCTGGGTAATACATATACATTGCTGCATGAGTTTACCACAGCCATTGAGTATCATCATCGTCATTTGGCCATTGCCCAAGAGTTGGGTGATCGAATTGGCGAGGCGCGTGCCTGTTGGTCATTGGGCAATGCACATTCGGCTATTGGTAATAATGAGAAGGCATTGCAATATGCTGAATCACATTTACAGTTGGCCAAGGAGCTGCATGATCCTGTTGGAGAAAGTACAGCACGTGTAAATATTTCTGATTTACGTAAATTACTTGGTATGCCAGAGGCTGATCATACACCAACGCCAGAGGAAGAGCGTTCAAGTGCATCCGATCATTCGGCAAGTGGACATCAATCTGATGGCTCAGAGAATTCACAGGGACGCATGGTAGAGTTTACAATGACTTTTATGTTAAATAGTTGAATAAATTATTGCTTCGTTTTTAAAGGTACGCGTACGTCGCCAGAGCATGGAACAGTTGGATTTGATTAAGATTACACCGGATGGCAAACGTTTGCAGGAGGAGAAAAATAAAGCGGCCACAGCGGCCAATACAAAAGCCAAAGAAGATGATTTCTTCGAGTTACTTTCACGTTCACAATCGAAGCGCATGGATGATCAACGTTGTTCCATTAAAATTAATAGTGCCGGTGGTATTGGTAATACTACTGCTACGGGCGCCATTGCAACAGGTGCTACACGCAAGCCATTGGTGCAACAGAATTCATTATTTGTAGATCCAACAAATTTACCGGGTCTCAAATCGCCATCATCGGCTATGCCACCGGCTATTAGTCATCCACCATTGGCACGTAGCGCGACAACAACTCAACAACCAGATGATGCATTCTTAGATATGTTAATGCGTTGCCAGGGCTCAAGATTGGAGGAACAACGTTCCGAATTGCCGCGTGCACATGTCACAATGGATGCTGAGGCACCACAATTGCAGGCGCCTGAAGCAGCTGCAGCAACTGGTGGTCGTGGCGGTGCTGCAGGACGTGGCACTACAGTGCCAGATGAAGATTTCTTTTCGCTCATTATGAAAGTGCAAAGTGGACGCATGGAAGATCAACGTGCATCAATACCATTTGGAGGTTTCAATAATGCACAGCGCAATGCGCGTACGAACCAAAATAATAATAATAACAATAATAACAACAATGCTGGCAGTGGTAGTGGCAGTGGTGGTGGTGGTGCTGCTGCCAAGTAAACATGTCCATGTCCAGAATTTCCAACATTTTGTTATACGTAAAAATTTATTTCTATTTTTTTTTCTTGGCCATTTGATTTTTTTTTTCTTTTTTGTATGCCACGATTGGCCTTCTTTTGGTCCAATTGGCAAAATTAATTCTAATTTTGGCTAAAAACAAAAAAGAAAACGGCTGCGAAGCATTTGTTGTAAGAATTACATATATATATATACACACACACACACACATACACATAGAGATATATGAGAACTTTTTGCAGCTCTCAAGCATCTAAAAAACAAAAAAAAAAAAATGGAGAAAAACACAAATAACCAAAAATTATTATTTTCTATAAATTTACATATACATATAAATATATACATTGAGTAGTTGTTGCAACATAATTGATAGCTAATAGTTGCAACATGCTCAATTTCTATATGCATCGTTCTTCCATTTTGATGCATTTCTTTATTATGTGTTTTGTCAACAAATTTCAAAAAAATTTTTAAAAAGTAGCCAAAAAAGAAAAATTAAAAAAAAATTAACTCAAGATATTTAACTTTTGTTAATATCACAAGTTTTGCTCATTAAATATTTATAAGCCTAAAGTTCTAATTTTATAAACATTCCCATTAATTCGATTTATTTATTATCTACATTTTTTATTATCATCATTTATTTTTTGTACATCAAATATTTAATATAATTTATAAATTTTTTTTAAAAAGCATGAAAATTCATATTTCCATTTTGTAAAATTTTTCTAAAAATTAAATTTACATTTTTTTTATTACATAACATTTTTAAAAATTATAATTTAATATTTTTTTTTGGCTACTTTTGAAAATTTTTTTTTTGCTGAAAATTGACAAAACATTAAAACTCGAAACATACCATAAAAAAAAACAAAAATACAAAATACAAAATACAAATACAAACAAATATACAAAATACAAAAAATATTAACATACTCACCGTTTGCATAGATATTAGTAATTGTAAAACTATCGCAAAGAACTATCGTCTTAACACAATTTTCCCAAGCAAACTTCTACAACGATAGTTTTGCAATTCTATAAAGAAAAAGTAGTTGATGCAGTTACAAAAAGCTAATAAGAAAAAATAAATAAATAATAATAATGAAATTATATTTAATGATATTCGAGCAATATTTTTGCTTCTTAAAATCACAGACAAAAGAAAATTGAATGAATTATTATTATATACATATGCATATATATACGATATTAATATTTTAATTGCATGCAACAACCGAAAAGCACATACGATTTAAAAATGATTCAAATTATATTAAAATTAGCTTAAGTGTCAGCAAATAGTCCAAAAATCATAAACAATAT
>JBAMBR010002874.1:0-109836 GCA_037044475.1 Zaprionus obscuricornis
TGCTACTTTTATAGTCTATACTATACTGAGAAAAATGTATTAGCAGCCCTCGATAATGTCATGTGAATTTTATGGAATTCTGCCCATTTGACGCATGTGTCCATTTCATTCCCCGCCCTACGATTTCATTTTGTTGGCTAAATTATTAAAAGGGAAAAATTGAATAGTATCAAGTTTTGATGATGGTCATGCAATGTTCTCTCCCATTCCCATTAGTAATTTATTAATTTGCTATATGCGTGCATCGGGTTTACCATTTCATAATTAAAAATGTATAGAAAAAGAAAAACGCTTAATAAATTTTTGTCCTCAACGGGGAAAGTATTTTGCTGGATGGGGTTATAAATACATATAGATATATGTCCATGTATTGGTTGATAAGCAATTATAGTAGATTTACTATATATATTGTATATTTCTATTGTAGAGAATTGTGAATATAGTCTGGTATGATAGACAATGTACAATGGCAATTGTTTTGTTTCAGTTTTAACTGTTCCGACAGGAGGACATACCTTTAACCAGGATACACACTCACAGATAGAGATAGATAGATAGAGAGAGAGAGAGAGAGAGAGAAAACTCATAAGCTTTTGTTTTACTAGCCACCAATGCGGCTGGCACTGGCTGTCAGTTTATACAATTTTTGTTGTCGTTAGAGAATTCTCCCCCAATGTCGTTTTTGGTCTCGGCAATCTCATAAATTGCATGACATGAGTTGCATATATGAATGTGGATGCTACCGCAATCTGCATATCGATCTACATGCACAGCTGCTGCAGCAGCCGCTTACACTTGCACATGCTATATATGCTCTACATGCTATATACTATATTCTATGTTTTGATATGTGTGTAGAAGAATACTCATACTAAAAACACTTACCGATTGACAATATACCAGCGTCATTTGGTCGCAGCACGTGCGTAAAGTAGATTTTCAAACCCGAATTATCCGCCATTTGTCTGGCATGCAATTGGGCAAAGTCCGGCTTCAAATTGTTATAATGCGTCTCCATTAAATAATATTTGGCCTGTCGTGACTCAATCGGGTAGCCAGCTTCATGTGGATACGTAAAGCCCTGCAAAAAACATACACAAGCATCATCAGGCAACATCGAATCATGAAACAAAAGCCTTCACAAAAATATCCCTCAAAATATGAAAGCAAAAGCTTTGGAGTGTTGTTTGTATTATATTTTATATACATATATGTAGCATGCAGCATGTAGCATGTATGCCAAATGGAGGACGGAAGTTTCTGCCATGGTCATGTGCAATTTAAATGCACAGCAGCAGCAGTAGCAACAGTAACGGCAGCAACAGCAGCAGAAAACAGCAAACCGTCGCGCCATTCAATTGCATTGCATTGCAGTGCATAGTGCGCCCTCTGGCGGCCAAAAAAAAAGAGAAGTAAAATATATATATAGCACGCCAAGAGCACATGGCACTGCATTATGGCGCTCCTGTGTGATGAAATTATGAAAAAGCATTGGCCGACGGGCACAAGGCCAAGGCATTTCTTTATTGAGTTTGCACTTTTCCTGCTCGAACGCATATATTGTAGTAATAATAATACAAGTATTACGATAAGCTTTGGATTTATATTAATCGTAACTCTTGACAATTTTCTTCAATTTTTTTTACTAAATTATTTGTAAATTTTTTTTGGCCAGGATTTCTTGGAATTTCGGACTTTTGGAATTTTTCAAGAATTTAATTGTAATTTTTTTTTTAAATAATTTTATTAAAATTTATTGAAAATTTCTATAAATAGTTTACAAAAGATTTTGGAAGAAAATTGTAAAAATTATAAAGAAAAACTATTACAGAAGATTTTCTACAGTTTTAGAGGCATTTGCATCTTATTTAATAAAAATTTTTCTTGCTAGAATTTAATGAAAATATTTTCTAAAAATATTGCCAGAATTTTATAAAATATTGTAAAGATTTTAATAGGATTTATCTGCTAGAAAATTTTCATAAATAGTTTAAAGAAGACTTTCAACAGTTTTACAAGCTATGGATCCTATTAAAATAGATTTTTCATGCTAGGGTATTTCAATTTTCGTACTGCAGGCCATCGCCATCGCCATCGCTTACTTATATTTTGTGTTGAAAGGAAGCATTTGCGAAGGTTAAATTAATATTGCATGGTTATGGTACTCTGACGGTGATGGCAATGGTTGAGCACAAGAATTGGACGACATAGGGGGGGAGGATGAGGATAGGTTACAAGTTATATGTAGGGAAGGGAAGGGAAGGAATGGGATGAGGGAAATGAATGAAGAGCTTGAGGATGAGCATGAGAGTTTCAACTGAGTTCAGTTGAGTTGAGTTAAGCAGTTGGAGTTGGAGTTTGGAGTTTGGAGTTTGGAGAGTGGATAGAGTCGAGTCGTCGAGTTGAGTTGAGTTGAGTTTAAAATGAATCTGATGCTTACCTCACTGCCCCGTGACCAGGAGGCAACAATGGCATTGCATGCCAATGGTATGGAACGAGCGCCCATGCACTGTCTGCCTTGTTCGCGTGCCAATTCCTCCAGTTCCGAATGTGCGCCCTGGCACTCGTGCAGCGTTATATGTTGCAAGTAGTGTACGCTGGACGATGAATCATAAATCGGTTCGTACTGTCGTCCACATGAAAAGAATATGAACACAGAGGCAAAGAGACAAAACGTTAGCAGTTGTATAAAGATAAAGAGAAGAAGAGTGAGAGTGACAGAGGAAGAGAGAGAGAGATAGATAGTGTGGGAGTGAGAATGGAAGAGACAAAAGATAAATAAATTTTTAATATTTCAATTTGGTTATGCCGAGGAGTCCAAGGAGCAACATCAGCGACAGCAACAGCAGCGACATTCGCGTTGCGAAACAGACAAAAGCCTGAATGCAATGCAGCCTGCACTTGGCCTCAATTATGCATTGTATTTAAGTAATAACATTTAGCTGTGGCATGAATGTTGCAACGAGTCAAACAGAGTAAGAGAGAGAGAGAGAGATAGAGAGAGATACAGATACTTACGCGTATGAGATGATGCTTGCGATTGATATCCTCCAGTTTGAACATCTTGCACCAGAAAAGTGGTGTATCACCGCCAGGCAATTCAACATCCTCATTGCGTAGCTCCAATACACGAACACGCTCATCATGCGGCGCTGGCAATTGCATTTGGGCGCGTTGCATCAGTACCATGGGTCGATATGGACGAAATGCTCGCGCCGGATCGGGTAATGTGCCGGGACGCACTGAACCATGAGGTGGATCCTGTGCGTGATACATGTACAGCAAGCGCATCGTGTCGTTCTGAAAGAACAAAAAAAAAAGAATGAGAAAAAAAAAATAAATACAGAATACAAGGATAATGGAGAGAGAGAGAAAGAGAGAGAAAGACAGAGTTGAAAAATGTGTAAAAAATTAGTTGCCAAGAGTATATATGTGTATGTGTGTGTGTCTCTTTGTGTGTGTGTGTGTGTGCGAATGTACAAAATGGCGTTATAATGGCGTTGGCCAGCAAGCAGCAGGCAACAACACAATAAAACAACAACAATAACAAGAAAAGCAACGCAGCAAGCAACGAAGCGTCCAACCACTTGCCCTTCCGTCGTCCAACAACAGCAATAATGTCGCTGCTGACGTGAACACGGATGGACTGTCTGCAACTGGCGGCTATATGGCAGCTGTGTATGAGCAGGCAGGCTCGTAAAGGTAGCTAAATTAAGTAAAAGAGAAACACACAGCAAGTGAGAGAGAGAGAGAGAGAGAAGGAAAAAAAAAAGAGTTTTGCTTTTGCACGAGCTGAACAGCGGAAGGAAACGGAAGTCGCCTTGCGGCCATTGGGCAACTGGTCAGGTGTTGTTTGGTCAGCTGCAGTTCGCGTTCCAAGGAGCTTCATGTAGTGCATTGTATTTTACTGCAACTACAGCTGCAACTATAGCTAAAGCTTCATGTTTCATGTTATTTCTTGCTTTTGCTATTTTTATTTTTATTTTTTTTTTTATTTTTCAAAACTCTTTTTGAATTACACACTATGGCAGGGCGTGTAAGACAAGTTTCTATAAGCGACGTGGCCACAATATTCAATGGGCGGATTAATTAATGTGTGCATCGCAACTGTTGGCAATAACAAGTGGTAAGGTATTATATTATAGCTAAACAATGTTGCTTGCTGCCGCTAGTTTTTGTTTTTTTTCCATTAGCAAAATATTTTTTTTTAGTAACATTGATTAATGTTGTAGATAAAGTAAATTAATTTTCATTTTTTTTTCATATACTAAAGCAAGAAATAGAAATTTTATAATTGTTTTCAATTGCAAAAAATATTTTAGAAAATTTATAAAAATATATAATATTTTATTTATATTTATCAAATATTTTTAGTAATTTTTCATTACAATTTGTTATCTGCATTTATCCTTAAAAATATTTTATTAATATATAATAAAATATTTAATTAATTAAATATTGTCGTCGATAAAAAAAAATATTATTATTATTATATATTATATTTTATTTATATTTATAACATACTTTTAAAAAAATTTTCGTAATAATTTTCATATACAAAAATAAAAATTTTCTTATTATTCATCATCAAAAATATTTTATAAATATTATAAAAATATATTATATTTTATTTAAATGTTTTTTTAAAAAATGTTCATCATCATCAATTATATTTTGTAAAAATAAATAAATAAAAATTTTCTTAATATTCATCATTAAAAATAGTTTATAAATATTATAAAAATATATAATATTATATTTTTATATATAAAATATTTTTAAATAATATTTTCATATGATAGTTTAAATTTTAAATCATTTGTAAAATATATAATATTTTATTTATATTTAGAAAATATTTTTTAATAATTTTTCGCTACAATTTGTTATCTGCCTTTATCATTAAAAATATTTTATTAATATAGTAAAAATAAATAAATAAAAATTTTGTTAATATTCATCATTAAAAATATTTTATAAAATGTATAAAAATATATAAAATTATATTTATATATATTAAAATATTTTTAAATAATATTTTCATATGATTTTATTTATATTTATAAAATATTTTTTAATAATTTTTCATTACAATTTGTTATTTGCCTTTATTATGAAAAAATATTTTAATAATAAAATATATAAATAAAATGAAATAATTTCCTAAATATAATATTTTCATTTTTCATCATCAAAATTATTTTATAAATTTTATAAAAATATATAATATTATTTTTATATTTAAAAAATATTGTAACTCAAATTTGAATCATTTGTAAAATATTTTATATTTTATTTATATTTATAAAAAATTTAAATCTATTTTTTTTTAATAAATTTTAAATAATTAAGAAACTTTCAGCAAATGCTTAGTGTTGCTGCATTTGCTAGTCTAAATACCAAAATGAATGTTAAGTCAAGCTAATAGAAATTCACTTAAGTTAATTGCTTGACCTTTTAAATTGCATTAGGTAACCAAGCAAGCAGGCAACCAACAAACGTTGCCAAAAAAAAAAAAGAAAAAAATAAAACTTCTTCACACAAATTACAGTAATTCTCAACGTCTTGTGGACTTGTAGTCAAAGTCTTTATTCTAGTCTTCCAAAAATTGCATTTACACTCTCGTAATTTTTCATTGGCTTAACCAACGGGCAGGCAAGGATAACGTATAACACACAGTGAAGGACTACTACTACTACTTGTCGTTGCATCTTGGCTATATGTCTAGTTTTTGTATTTTCTTTTTTTTTTTCATTCTGCTTTGCTTTGTAACTGTCTTTCTGTCTCTGTCTCAGTCTCTCTGTGTGTGTGTGTGTGTGTCCGTTGGGGGCATTTCTTTTGTATTATGCATGTGGTTTGTATGTATTTTTCATTTGCCACGTAGTTTTAATTGGTAAACCCAAATTAAAGCTTTCATTAAAGAATCACAACACGACGAACGAGCAAACGACGCGTCAGAGTAAAATGTGCCCGACGGCGTCAAACTGCCATATACTCTGCTCTCTCTCTCTCTCTCTCTGTCTCTGTCTCTGTCTCTCTGTCGCATTCTCTCGCTGCACTGTTGTATATTCTCTTTAGCTCTTCACTCTCTGTTTGTACTTGACTCGTACGCCTCGGGGGCTTTTTGGAAGCCAACAGTCAGCTGTCATTGTGTGCATGTCATGTGCACGTGAGCATGTATGTGTATGTGTGTGTGCTTGTTTGTGTGTGTGTAACAATAACAACAACAACAAGAGTAACAATAACAACATCTAGCACACATGGGAGCAACAGTAAGAGACATAGACATAGAGAGAGAGAGAGAAAGAGAGAGAGCTGAAAATGGGAGGTGAATTTGTTAAAAAAAAAAAAAAAAGTGGAAAAAAAAAATCTGCAACCCGGTCAGGGCATCCATTTGAATTCATTGTGGCAAAGTGCCCATTGTAGCTGTTAAGTGGAACTGTAGAGCAGCATGTTCGACAATTGACGGCCAGGCCAGCCAGGGCCATGCCCATCCAACAACAACAAGAACAGTAGCAGCAATGACAACAACTACAACGACAACGACAACGACAACGACAATGACGACGAGTCCTTGTCTACTTGTTCATTTTGCCAGCAACGAGGAGACAATACTTTAATTAACAATTCCCTTCCCTCTGCACTACCCTGATACGCCAGCATCCCTCTATCCATTTGATGCAACCCTTCTGGCCATAACGCCCTCGCTTTCTACCAAAAACAAAAAAAAAAACAAGTCGGTATCTCAAAAAAAAAACCTGTACAAATGAGTCGGTTGCCCGCTGTCCTGGCAAACACTGCGGGCAGCAGCGGCAAACTTGCTAACCGGCCGGCAATCGCCATCGCCATCGCCATCGTCATCCAGTTCAGCCAAAAGCAACAACAGCAACAACAAGCGAACAGTTTTAAAACATTTGCCGTGAGACAGGCGCAGCACAAAAGTCATTAACGTGGCTACGGCGCTGCTGGACATGGCCCAGTTGTAAAAACATGACCACTGTGAAAAAAACTTAACAGTCATTCAGCAAAAAAAAGACAACAAAAAAAAAGCTGTCGAATTTCAACAAGTGACAAGTAGTCGACTATTTAATGCTCTTTGCCTAGATATTGATTGCTTGTAAAATTATGCAGTGATTTTTTTTTGCTTCTTATACGGGACTGTTTGTTATATGTTTGTTATATGCACTACTATTGGACTGTTATACTGCTTTACTTTGTAACTGTTATACTGTTCTATTTTTTAACTGTAATACTGTTCTACTGGTCTACATTTAAACTTTTATACTGTTCTACTGCTCTTCTTCGGGACAATTATATTCTTACGATATTATTCTGTTATACTGCTGGACTGTTATACTGTTAAACTGTTATACTGCTAAACTTTTATACTGTTGGACTGTTATACTGACAAACTAGTTGGACTATTATACTCCTGGACTGTTATACTGTTAAACTGTTATACTGCTAAACTGTTATACTGTTATACTGTTGGACTGTTATACTGACAAACTAGTATACTGTTGGACTATTATACTCCTGGACTGTTATACTGTTAAACTGTTATACTGCTAAACTGTTATACTGTTATACTGTTGAACTGTTATATTGCTGGACTGTTATACTGTAAAACTGTTATACAGCTGGACTGTTATATAGCTGGACTGTTATACTGTTGAACTGTTATACTGGACTGTTATATTGTTAAACTGTTATACTGCTAAACTGTTATACTGTTAAACTGTTATACTGCTAAACTGTTAAACTGTTCGACTTTTATATTTCTGGACTGCTATACTATTGAACTATTATACTCTTACTGTGTTATACATACAGCATGTAAGAATAAGACTCTTAATCTGTTATACTCTACTACTTTTATACTGTTATACTATATAATTGACATAAAATTATTATTTGTTAGCATTTAATATTCAAGTGTGCAATAAGTATAAACAAAATCTAATAAATATTCAGTAGCCTTTAGTTGCTTTTAGAGTATCAGCACGTAGAAACAAAAGTGTGAAAAAGCCTGCGACGAGCTATGCACACGCACGTAGAGTAACAGCAACAACAATTATAACAACAACAGCACAACAAGAGCTGTAACAACAATGACGATAATAGCAACAACAGCAACAACAGCAACAACAGCAACAACAGCAACAACAACAACAACTGTGAGAGGCAGCAACTAAAAATGAAATGAAAAGCTTCAGCAAGGATTACAACCAAAAATTAATGAAAGCAAACTGGCTGCGGTCATTTGGCGTGTGGTCAACGCTCGGCCAGGGACTTAATTGCCAAAGACGATAGTACACAGCACTCCCATCTCTGCACTCTGCGCTGCTCTCTGTCTCTCTGTCTCTGTCTGTCTCTGTACTCTCTCTAGTCTCTCTCTACTGCTGGAAAGTTGACAGGAGAAAACTACAGGTGTCCTGCACTTTGGTGACTCTTGGGCTAATTGTAAAATGCGCACCAGTACAAGGACTCATTAGTGCCTTGGTTACGGCCCAAAAAACTTCCGAGGGTTGTTCTATACACTTTTCAAACTCTCTCTTTTTTTCACTATTTTTTTTTTGTCAACGCTTGAGTGAACGGCAATTCGAATTGTAAAGTACTCAACTTAAGTGCACACTCCAAAGGTCGTTTAACCTTTTGTTGTAAATGAATAAATGACAAAAAAAAAATCCTAGAACTTAGATAGCCAAGCATACAATTGTCAGACAATAGAACAATAGTTTTTTTTTTTTTTTTACTTTTTTTCTCCCTTTTTTTTCATTTATTAGATTAGGAATATTTCATTGAATCAAAACACTAAAAAGCGTAACAAAAAATAAATACAAATACAAATAAAAATAAAAATAAATGAAAATGCTTGCACATCGTCGAGCATTTGCAATACCAACATTAACGGGTCGTGATAATTATAAAGATTGGAGTCGCAAAGTTGAGCTACATATGCGCGTACATAAATTATGGCCAGCGGTAATGTCAACACCGAAACCCGTTGAAAATTTCAATACACCGGAGGATTTCATATTTGTTGCATCTAGTAAACGTATCTATATGCAGTCTCCAGGTTATTTGGTAAAATTATTAAATGAAATTTATAATTTTAATTTAATTTTAATACTAACAAAAAAAAAAAAAACAAAAATCATTAGAATCGCAAAGTAAAATTATTTTTATTAAGAATCATTGATCCGCATATAATATCGCAAGATTTTGATAAAATGAGTATACCAAATATTTGGCGTAAATTGCGACGTTCTTTTGGCAATATAAAACCGTTAAAAGCCAAACATTTATCACGTAAACGAAATTTACCCAACAACATTGATGAAGCGGAGAACTCCAAGAAAATGAAGTTGTAATTGTTCAGTAAAAAGCAAAAAATTATTGTTATAAGCAGCGCATAAAAGCGCGTAAGTGTTAAGTGTTTCGTGATAAGAAGCGGTGATTGTTGGCATACGGTAAACAAATTTCTAAACGTTTTATATCTTCATGTTTCTTTTGTTATAATATTATGTATATTTGTGTTAAATTTTGTTCGTTATGTTTTGTTTTGTTTGTGGATTAAATCAAAATGCTGCAACCGTAAGATAATTTCGTTTTAATTACATTATTATTATTATTATTTAGCTGACATTTTCATTTTTAATGAGTTACCTTTATTTTGTTTACTTTTCTTTATATATATTTATATTTTGAATTTTTTTTTTTTCTATATTTTAAATATTATATATTATTTTATGATTTTTATATGTTAATTTAATATATTTTCTTTACAAGAAATTGCGATAAATAAAATTCAACTGAAATTCTTTTATTATTTTCTTATATTAATAATGATTTAATATTTTTATTATATTTTTAGGTCTGCATTTTTTTTTTGTAAATTTATTTATTAAATTTATTTACTATATAATATTTTTATATTTATTAAATATTTTTAATATTTATTTCTAGTTGTCAAAAAAAATTTCCCTAGAATTATTTATATTTATATTTTATATTTTTAATATTTTTATTTATATTTGATTTATTTTTTATAAATTAATTAAATAAATTTTTTATCGTTTCAATTATTATTTCTTTACACTAAATTTATGAAGTATTTATAATCTGCAATTATCAGTTGAATTTTGCAAAATTATTTTTTCCTTTTATTCCCTTGAAAATATATTTAATTATATTTTTATTTATAAATTCATTTATTTATATTTTTTTTTAATATTTTTTAATATTTATTAATATTTATTTGTATTTTTTTATATTTCTTTATATTTTCTTTCTATTTCTTTCTATTTCTTTATATTTCTTTATATTTATTTATATTTATTTATATTTATTTTATATTTATTTATATTTATTTTATATTTATTTTATATTTATTTTATATTTATTTATATTTCTTTATATTTTTTTATATTTATTTTATATTTATTTTATATTTATTTTATATTTATTTTATATTTATTTATATTTATTTATATTTATTAATATTTATTTATATTTATTTATATTTATTTATATTTATTTATATTTATATATATTTATTTATATTTATTTATATTTATTTAATATTTACGTTATATTTCTTTATATTGATTTATATTTATTTATATTTATTTATATTTATTTTATATTTATTTTATATATATTTTATATTTATTTATTAAATTCTTTTTCCTGTTTTTGTTGCAGTCTTTTGTTTTTTTTTTTTTTTTTTGTTAGGATAAAAGGCAAATGCATTTAAAAATTTCTTTTCATTCTCATTGTCTTTTGAGTTATATCATCCAATATCTTTGCAAAATTCTTCATGTTGCTTATGTAATGAACATCTATTTTCTTGTATTCTCTCTTTCTCTCTCTCTCTCTCATATACACTATTTAAGTCTTTCGAGCGCACACATCACACACACACACACACATATACACTTTAATCCTATGCTTCTTACATGCTGTTTTCTAAGTACACACAGACATAGACATATACATACACACACAAATACAGAGACATAGCCACACATACACCTGATGCCGCTTGTAAAACTTTACAGACCATTACTGCTTGTTTTTCCTGCTGCTGCTGCTGTTGGCTCATAGTTGTTGTTGTTGCTGTTGTTGCTGTTTCAGTTGCATTGTTATTTGTGCTATTGTAGCTCAGTTTGCTGCTTTTGTTGTTATGTTTTGTTGGCACTTGCGTTTTGCCATCTCAACGCGTTTTAATAATGCTCCAATTGTCCCAAAAGCGAAAACGAAGCGAAACGAAGTTGCTGCTGCTACTGCTGCTGCTGTTGCTGCTACTGCTGCTGTTGCTAATGGCTAATGGTCAAGTGGTCAAGTTGAACCGTATCCTGGGCCAGTCTATTCTACTACTGTTGGCCTTGCCATGAGCAAGCGAGGGCCATACGAAAACTTCGTCTTTGGCAGCGTTTGTTTAATGTGCACGTAATTGAAATGCATTTACAATTGAATTATAAATAGAACAAAATACGACTGAGAGCGAGTGTGAGAGAGAGAGAGAGCGAGAGAGAGAGAGAGAGACATATATAGACAAACACAATTCACACTTGTGTGTGTAGTTACTTGCCTTGCCCCGTCTGTCCGGTTGCTGCTGCTGCCACAGCTTGCCGCACAATAAAAGCAACGAGCGTCGCTTTGTTAAAGTTTCAACAGCAGCTGAGCTTGCAACAACAGAGGCAGCAAAGGCAACTGGCAACTGGCAGCAAGCTCTTAGCAGTAAAGTTGCAATCAAATCAACCGTTCCCCCAACAGTAGCAGCAACAGCAACAGCAGCAGCAGCATTTCAAGAGGTGTCTTTCGCTTTGTGTGCTTGCTCTCTCTATGTGTGTGTGTGTGTGTGTGTGTGTGTGTGTATCTGCAGCAGGCTGCCATAGTCACGTCGGCTATTTTGAGACTCACATTTGCTTTTGCTACCTCAGTCACTCATTCTCTATGTCTTTCTCTCTCTCTCTCTCTCTCTTGTGACTTTGTATAACACTGTGCAGGCATTTGCCAATTCAATCATCAATAGCTTTTTCGTGCGCCGCTGTTGTTCTCTTTTCTCTCTCTCTCTCTCTCTCTCTGTGTGTTTGTGTGTCTGGCCTGCAACTTTCTGACAGCTGATTTCAATAACTAATATGCAAAAGTGCTAGATCGAATTTGACTTGTCGATTACTCTACTCTTAGTCGACCACCTACCACTCACTTCCCCCCCCTACCCCTTCAGCAAGTTGCACACCTTAGTCAAAATTGTTGAAACTAATGCCAAGTTTTTGTGTGTGTGTGTGTGTGTGTGTGTATGTGTGCTGTATGCTCACTAATTGCCGTGTCAGTCGTGTTCTGATTGTCAGCTGCATATGAGTGAGAGAGCAAGTGAGATGGAGGAAGTGAGAGAAGAAGAGGGAGCTAGAGAGGGAGTATGAGAGAGAGTGAGAGAGGGAGTAAGAGAGAGAGTAAGAGAATGAGAGAGAGAGAGAGGGCGGTAGAGAGGGAGTAAGAGAGTGAGAGAGAGAAGGAGGCAGACAGAGAGAGAGAGTCAGAGAGTGTTAGATGCTGTGAGAGTCAATAACTGCAGCTGGCAAACTCTGGCTGTCGCTGTATTTGCGACAAACTTTTCATAGTATGTGTGAGAATCTCTCTGTCTGTGTGAGTGTCGCTCTCTCTCTCTCACTCTGTTTCTCTCACGTTTTCTAAGCCTTTCTCTATGTATGCCTGTCTGTCTCTCGCTCGTTCTTTACTTTCTCTCTGCCACCTCTCTTTCTCTCTCTCTCTATCTCTTTCTCACTCTCTCTTGCTTTCTCATTCTCTCTTGCTTTCTCACTCTCTCTTTCTCAGTCTCTCTTCCACAGTCTCTCTTCCTCTCTCTCTCTCTCTATATATATGCATATATTTGCCTGCTTAACAATTTGTATTGCTTGAAATATTTCACACTCACACTTACACACACACACACACTGACACACACATACATAGAAAATCACTTTTGCTCAGCTGTTGAAATCTCAAGTGTGGCTTAATGATTTTTCATAGAATTAAATTGAATCATTGAGGCAACAAAATGTGTTTTTGTATCGTTAGCATTTATGCATTTATGCATTTTCCTTTTAATATTGACATTAATTCAATTTATTTATAGAGCTTATGTTGCTGCTGCTAGTGTTGCTATTGCTGCTGCTGTTGCTGCTAGTGTTGCTGTTGCTGTTGCAACTTTTATGACAATTCATGCTAAAATTGCATTTAAATTAATCTAATTAGATTTTCAATTCATAAACGAAATATATGCAGGTGCTACAGTTGCTGCTGCTGCTACAGTTGCTGCTGCTGCTACTTTGAATGCTTGTCAAAATTGTGCATTTAACCAAATTATAAGATTTGTATAAGATGATTAATGAGTTAGAATATATATATATATATATATAGAATATTTATAGAATATTTCGAATATTTATAGATATTTTCATTATTTGCATTTTAGCATAGAAAATAAATTTTTCAAAGTGAACACAAAGTGTCATAAATATTTTGCATAAAATGAAGATTTCAATGGCTTTCAAATTGTTATACGAGGGGTATTCAAAAAGTACCAAAATGTATTGTAGTACAAGGTGACTATGTAGAAAAATAGTTTAAGAGTCAAAGAATAAAATAAATTTATTTTTACTGCCTAAAACTTGTTTTTTATTTTTCCCCCAACACAGGGAAACTTACTTTTTAAATGCCCCTCGTATTATATTATTATATTATGGCACAAAAATCCTTTTAAGCATCATTATTATTATTATTATTATTATTTTCTTTTGATCATGTTTATAATTTAATTTTTGTATTTTTTTTTTGTTTTTTTTTGTTGCAAGCTGTTTAAACAACAGCGCAGCATTTCTCTTAAGCTGCATGCAGCATGGCAGCAGCAGACGATATTTTTAACGCTGACACCACTAATTGCCAGTCACAGCGTATGCTATCTTTCTCTCTCTCTCTCTCTCTCTCTCTCACTCTCTCTCTCTCTCTCGCTCTTTCTTTCTACTGTCAACATTTAAAAGCAATTTTTTTTATATATATTTTCACTCTTTTTCTTCAAAAAAATAAAAAGCGCCAAAAAAAAAGCCAAAAAACAAATATAAAATGTGAAAAATTGTTTATTTTGTTTTGATGTTGTTGCCGTTGTTGTTGTTGCTGTTGTTTGTTGCTGTTTGCTGTTGCGAGTGGTTTTATGTTGATAGCTTTGAAGTTTGAGAACGCAAAAGAAGTATGCAACAGAATGTATATTGCATGCTGCTTAAAAGCCTTTACCAATGCCACAGATTGCACAAAAACAACAGCAGCAGCAGCAGCAGCAATACACATACTACACACTATACACTACACACACACACACACACACATACATAGCCATTAACCCAGGCCCATTGCAGTTGTATTTAAGCCTTACATAGTCGACAGTTGGACAATTGCAGGACTTGCTCGCTCGCTTGCTTTCTCACTTGCTCGCCTTTTGCTGGTCGGCAACGGCAACCAAAACAAAAAATGCGCATAATTCCCGCTAAAAGTTTGCAAATCTGTCAAGCTCTTGCTCTCTCACTCGCACTCACTTATTTCTTTTGTAGGCAAGCTAGCGTACTAAATGTTCTGTTCTATTCCATCAAAACATCATCATCATCATCATCGTCGTCATGCTTATCGCTGCTGTATTGCTGTACTCTTGTACCGCCTCATGCCTCATGCCACATGCGTCGTCATCGCATATTTGTCAAGCAAATGGAATAACCGTTGCAATTGCAACAACGTCAAAGCCAAACAAAAATGTTATTTGCCGCTTTGCCCAAAAATCAAGTACACACAGCCAAACAAACCAAAAACCAGTCTAAACAACAGTCAAAAACAGGCAAATGTCGGTGCTGCTGCTGCTCGTTGCACGTTGCTCGTTGCCGCCGCCATCGTTGCTACACAGACAGACGTTGTAGCATGTGTAGCAGCCGGGCACCAAAAAGTGTTCGCCGCGTTTCTATGAAGTGGTTGGTACTTTTTTTTTTTTTTTTTTGGAGCTCTATATGAGTATCGGTTCGTATGTGTTGCTGCTGCTGCTGCTGCTGCTGCTGGTGAGTTTGAGGGGTTCGCCGCCTAGTCGCTTTATTAAAGCTTAAAACCTTCATTGTCCCTTTTTACACACATGAGTTGTGAGTTTGTGAGTTTTGCAAGTTGAGAGTTGAGAGTTGCAAGCTGCAAGCTGTGTGTTGCCAGTTACCAGTTACCAGTTGCCAGTTATTGCAAGTTGTACAGCGCGTCGCGCATCAAGCGCCACTTGTATAAACCTGCAGAGATTCACATGAGCTGCGCACGGTAACCGGCAATAGAAATGGTCAGAGCTTTGAATGCTCTACATACTAAATGTTAAAGGATGCTAACGAAATGTTGTCTAAGTTGGCTATAAAAAAATATTTTGCTTTAAAATTAAAATATATATAAAAAAAAACTATTGCAAATGTTGACTTTGGCTAAGCAATTTATCAATTTTATAAATTAAAAAATTTTTAAATTAAATTTCAATTTTTGCTAAAATAATTTTAATTTTTTTTTAAATATTTCTATTTTTTTTTAAATAAATTTTTTGTAATATTTAATTAATTTTTAAAATTAATTTTTTAAATATTAAATTGTTTTTTTTTTTTTTAATTTGTAATAAAATATTTTTCAATATTTTTTTAAATATTTTTATTTTGGTTTTTAAATAAATTTTTTGTAATATTTAATTAATTTTTAAAATTTAAAAAAAATTTTAAAAAATTAAATTGATTTTTAATTTGTAATAAAATATTTTTCAAAATTATTTAAATATTTTTTTTCTTTTTAAATTAATTTTTGCAATTTTTAATTTATTTTTAAAATTTATAAAATATTAAATTAGTTTTTTAATTTGTAATAAAATATCTTTCAAAATTATTTAAATATTTTTTTCTTTTCAAATTAATTTTTGTAATTTTTAATTTATTTTTAAAATTTTAAATTAACTTTTAAAAAATTAAATTGATTTTTAATTTGTAATAAAATATTTTTCAAAATTATTTAATTATTTTAATTTTTTTTTTAAATTAATTTTTGTAATTTTTATTTCATTTTCAAAATTTATAATTAATTTTTAAAATATTAAATTAGTTTTTTAATTTGAAATAAAATATTTTTAAATATTTTTTAATTATTTTTATAATTTTAAATAATTTTTTAATTATTATTAATTATTTTTAATATTTATTTATTTTATTTATTTTTATTTTTAGCATTATTTTTTAGCGCATTTTCACTTCGACTTTACGCAGATTTTTGTAATTTTCCTCTTGTTTTTATTTTTTGCGCCCCCGAAAAGTAACAAATGCGAAAGTCAAAAATCGCTAAATAAGTAAAATCCTAAAAAATACTCTCCAATTAATATAAAAAATTTAAAAATAATTAATAATAATTAAAAAATTATTTAAAATTATAAAAATAATTAAAAAATATTTAAAAATATTTTATTTCAAATTAAAAAACTAATTTAATATTTTAAAAATTAATTATAAATTTTGAAAATGAAATAAAAATTACAAAAATTAATTTAAAAAAAAAATTAAAATAATTAAATAATTTTGAAAAATATTTTATTACAAATTAAAAATCAATTTAATTTTTTAAAAGTTAATTTAAAATTTTAAAAATAAATTAAAAATTACAAAAATTAATTTGAAAAGAAAAAAATATTTAAATAATTTTGAAAGATATTTTATTACAAATTAAAAAACTAATTTAATATTTTATAAATTTTAAAAATAAATTAAAAATTGCAAAAATTAATTTAAAAAGAAAAAAAATATTTAAATAATTTTGAAAAATATTTTATTACAAATTAAAAATCAATTTAATTTTTTAAAAATTTTTTTAAATTTTAAAAATGAATTAAAAATTACACAAAATTAATTTTAAAAAAATGAAATTAATTAAATAATTTTGAAAAATATTTTATTACAAATTAGAAAAAAAAAAAACAATTTAATATTTAAAAAATTAATTTTAAAAATTAATTAAATATTACAAAAAATTTATTTAAAAAAATAATAAAATATTTAAATAATTTTTAAAACTATTTTAGCAAAAACTGAAATTTAATTTAAAAATTTTTTAATTTATAAAATCGATAAATTGCTTAGCCAAAGTCAACATTTGCAATAGTTTTTTTTTTTAAATATATTTTTATTTTAAAGCTAAATATTTTTTATAGCCAACTTAGACAAGACTTCGTTAGCATCCTTTAACATTTAGTATGTAGAGCATTCAAAGCTCTGACCATTTCTATTGCCGGTTACCGTGCGCAGCTCATGTGAATCTCTGCAGGTTTATACAAGTGGCGCTTGATGCGCGACGCGCTGTGCAACTTGCAATAACTGGCAACTGGTAACTGGTAACTGGCAACACACAGCTTGCAGCTTGCAACTCTCAACTCTCAACTTGCAAAACTCACAAACTCACAAACTCACAACTCATGTGTGTAAAAAGGGACAATGAAGGTTTTAAGCTTTAATAAAGCGACTAGGCGGCGAACCCCTCAAACTCACCAGCAGCAGCAGCAGCAGCAGCAGCAGCAACACATACGAACCGATACTCATATAGAGCCCCAAAAAAAAAAGTACCAACCACTTCATAGAAACGCGGCGAACACTTTTTGGTGCCCGGCTACACATGCTACAACGTCTGTCTGTGTAGCAACGATGGCGGCGGCAACCGGCAACGAGCAACAGCAGCAGCACCGACATTTGCCTGTTTTTGACTGTTGTTTAGACTGGTTTTTGGTTTGTTTGGCTGTGTGTACTTGATTTTTGGGCAAAGCGGCAAATAACATTTTTGTTTGGCTTTGACGTTGTTGCAATTGCAACGGTTATTCCATTTGCTTGACAAATATGCGATGACGACGCATGTGGCATGAGGCATGAGGCGGTACAAGAGTACAGCAATACAGCAGCGATAAGCATGACGACGATGACGATGATGATGATGATGTTTTGATGGAATAGAACAGAACATTTAGTACGCTAGCTTGCCTATAAAAGAAACAAATGAGTGCGAGTGAGAGAGCAAGAGCTTGACAGATTTGCAAACTTTTAGCGGGAATTATGCGCATTTTTTGTTTTGGTTGCCGACCAGCAAAGTGAGAAAGCAAGCGAGCGAGTGAGCGAGCGAGCAAGTCCTGCAATTGTCCAACTGTCGACTATGTAAGGCTTAAATACAACTGCAATGGGCCTGGGTTAATGGCTATGTATGTGTGTGTGTGTGTAGTGTAGCGTGTAGTGTATAGTGTGTGTATTGCTGCTGCTGCTGTTGCTGCTGTTGTTTTTGTGCAATCTGTGGCATTGGTAAAGGCTTTTAAGCAGCATGCAATATACATTCTGTTGCATACTTCTTTTGCGTTCTCAAACTTCAAAGCTATCAACATAAAACCACTCGCAACAGCAACAGCAGCAGCAACAACAGCAACAGCAACAACAACAACAACAACAACAGCAAAACAAAATAAACAATTTTTCACATTTTATATTTGTTTTTTTGGCTTTTTTTTCGGCGCTTTTTATTTTTTTGAAGAAAAAGAGAGAAAATATATATAAAAAAAATTGCTTTTAAATGTTGACAGTAGAAAGAGAGAGAGAGAGAGAGAGAGAAAGAGAGATAGCGAACGCTGTGACTGGCAATTAGTGGTGTCTGCTGCCATGCTGCATGCAGCTTAAGAGAAATGCTGCGCTGTTGTTTAAACAGCTTGCAACAAAAAAAAACAAAAAAAAAATACAAAAATTAAATTATAAACATGATCAAAAGAAAATAATAATAATAATAATAATGATGATGATGCTTAAAAGGATTTTTGTGACATAATATAATAACAATTTGAAAGCCAATGAAATCTTTATTTATGCAAAATATTTATGACACTTTGTGTGCACTTTGAAAAATTTATTTTCTATGCTAAAATGCAAATAATGAAAATTTCTATAAATATTCAAAATATTCTATAAATATTTTATATATATATATATATATTCTAACTCATTAATCATCTTATACAAATCTTATAATTTGGTTAAATGCACAATTTTGACAAGCATTCAAAGTAGCAACTGTAGCAGCAGCAGCAACTGTAGCAGCAACAACTGTAGCAGCAGCAGCAGCAACTGTAGCACCTGCATATATTTCGTTTATGAATTGAAAATCTAATTAGATTAATTTAAATGCAATTTTAGCATGAATTGTCATAAAAGTTGCAACAGCAACAGCAACACTAGCAACAGCAACAGCAACACTCTAGCAGCAGCAACATAAGCTCTATAAATAAATTGAATTAATGTCAATATTAAAAGGAAAATGCATAAATGCATAAATGCTAACGATACAAAAACACATTTTGTTGCCTCAATGATTCAATTTAATTCTATGAAAAATCATTAAGCCACACTTGAGATTTCAACAGCTGAGCAAAAGTGATTTTCTATGTGTGTGTGTGTGTCAGTGTGTGTGTCTGAGTGTGAGTGTGAAATATTTCGAGCAATACAAATTGTTAAGCAGGCAAATATATAGAGAGAGAGAGAGAGATGAAGAGAGGGAGAGGAAGAGAGAGTGAGGAAGAGAGAGAAAGAGAGAGTGAGAAAGCAAGAGAGAGTGAGAAAGCAAGAGAGAGTGAGAAAAAGATAGGGAGAGAGAGAGAGATAGAGGTGGCAGAGAGAAAGTAAAGAACGAGCGAGAGAGAGAGACATACTGAGAAAGACATACATAGAGAAAGGCTTAGAAGACGTGAGAGAGACAGAGAGAGATAGCGACACTCACACAGACAGTGAGATTCTCACACATACTATGAATAGCTTGTCGCAAATACAGCGACAGCCAGAGTTTGCCAGCTGCAGTTATTGACTCTCACAGCATCTAACACTCTCTGACTCTCTCTCTCTCTGTCTGCCTCCTTCTCTCTCTCACTCTCTCTCATAGTCCCTCTCTAGCTCCCTCTCTCCCTCTTTCACTCTCTCTCTTACTCCCTTTCTACCTTCATCTCTCACTCTCTCTCTTACTCCCTCTCTCACTCCCTCTCTCACTCTCTCTCTCTTACTCCCTCTCTCACTCTCTCTCTTATTCCCTCTCTAGCTCCCTCTTTCTCTCTCTCATACTCCCTCTCTACCTCCTTCTCACTTTCTCTCATACTCCCTCTATACCACTCTCTCTCTCATTGTCTCCCTCTCTCATTCTGTCACTCCCTCCATCTCACTTGCTCTCTCACTCATATGCAGCTGACAATCAGAACACGACTGACACGGCAATTAGTGAGCATACAGCACACACACACACACACACACACACACACACAAAAACTTGGCATTAGTTTCAACAATTTTGACTAAGGTGTGCAACTTGCTAAAGGGGGAAGGGGGGCAAGTGAGGGATAGCGGGGAGGTCTAAGAGTAGAGTAATCGACAAGTCAAATTCGATCTAGCACTTTTGCATATTAGTTATTGAAATCAGCTGTCAGAAAGTTGCAGGCCAGACACACAAACACACACAGAGAGAGAGAGAGAGAGAACAGAGAACAACAGCGGCGCACGAAAAAGCTATTGATGATTGAATTGGCAAATGCCTGCACAGTGTTATACAAAGTCACAAGAGAGAGAGAAAGAGTGAGAAAGAGAGAGAAAGACATAGAGAATGAGTGACTGAGGTAGCAAAAGCAAATGTGAGTCTCAAAATAGCCGACGTGACTATGGCAGTCTGCTGCAGATACACACACACACACACACATAGAGAGCAAGTACACAAAGCGAAAGACACCTCTTGAAATGCTGCTGTTGCTGCTGCTGCTGTTGGGGGAACGGTTGATTTGATTGCAACTTTACTGCTAAGAGCTTGCTGCCAGTTGCCAGTTGCCAGTTGCCTTTGCTGCCAGTTGCCTCTGTTGTTGCAAGCTCAGCTGCTGTTGAAACTTTAACAAAGCGACGCTCGTTGCTTTTATTGTGCGGCAAGCTGTGGCAGCAGCAGCAACCGGACAGACGGGGGAAGGCAAATAACTACACACACAAGTGTGAATTGTGTTTGTCTATATATGTCTCTCTCTCTCTCTCTCTCTTTCTCGCTCTCTCTCTCTCACTCGTATTTTGTTCTATTTATAATTCAATTGTAAATGCATTTCAATTACGTGCACATTAAACAAACGCTGCCAAAGACGAAGTTTTCGTATGGCCCTCGCTTGCTCATGGCAAGGCCAACAGTAGTAGAATAGACTGGCCCAGGATACGGTTCAACTTGACCACTTGACCATTAGCCATTAGCAACAGCAGCAATAGCAGCAACAGCAGCAGCAGTAGCAGCAGCAGCTTCGTTTCGCTTCGTTTTCGCTTTTGGGACAATTGGAGCATTATTAAAACGCGTTGAGATGGCAAAACGCAAGTGCCAACAAAACATAACAACAAAAGCAGCAAACTGAGCTACAATAGCACAAATAACAATGCAACTGAAACAGCAACAGCAACTGCAACAACAACAACAACAACTAAGAGCTAACAGCAGCAGCAGGAAAAACAAGCAGTAATGGTCTGTAAAGTTTTACAAGCGGCATCAGGTGTATGTGTGGCTATGTCTCTGTATCTGTGTGTGTGTGTATATGTCTATGTCTGTGTGTACTTAGAAAACAGCATGTAAGAAGCATAGGATTAAAGTGTATATGTGTGTGTGTGTGTGTATGTGATGTGTGCGCTTGAAAGACTTAAAGAGTGTATATGAGAGAGAGAGAGAGAAAGAGAGAATACAAGAAAATAGATGTTCATTACATAAGCAACAAGAAGAATTTTGCAAAGATATTGGATGATATAACTCAAAAGACAATGAGAATGAAAAGAAATTTTTAAGTGCATTTGCCTTTTATTCTAAAAAAAAAAAGACTGCAACAAAAACAGGAAAAAGAATTTAATAAATAAATATAAAATATATATAAAATAAATATAAAATAAATATAAATAAATATAAATAAATATAAATCAATATAAAGAAATATAACGAAATATTAAATAAATATAAATAAATATAAATAAATATATATAAATATAAATAAATATAAATAAATATAAATAAATATAAATAAATATTAATAAATATAAATAAATATAAATAAATATAAAATAAATATAAAATAAATATAAAATAAATATAAAATAAATATAAAAAAATATAAAGAAATATAAATAAATATAAAATAAATATAAAATAAATATAAAATAAATATAAATAAATATAAAATAAATATAAATAAATATAAATAAATATAAAGAAATATAAAGAAATAGAAAGAAATAGAAAGAAAATATAAAGAAATATAAAAAAATACAAATAAATATTAATAAATATTAAAAAATATTAAAAAAAAATATAAATAAATGAATTTATAAATAAAAATATAATTAAATATATTTTCAAGGGAATAAAAGGAAAAAATAATTTTGCAAAATTCAACTGATAATTGCAGATTATAAATACTTCATAAATTTAGTGTAAAGAAATAATAATTGAAACGATAAAAAATTAATTTAATTAATTTTTAAAAAATAAATCAAATATAAATAAAAATATTAAAAATATAAAATATAAATATAAATAATTTGAGGGAATTTTTTTTGAAAACTATAAATAAATAGTAAAAATATTTAGTAAATAAAAAAATAATATATAGTAAATAAATTTAATAAATAAATTTACAAAACAAAAATGCAGACCTAAAAATTTAATAAAAATATTAAATCATTATTAATATAAAAAAATAATAAAAGAATTTCAGTTAAATTTCATTTATCGCAATTTCTTGTAAAGAAAATATATTAAATTAACATATAAAAATCATAAAATAATATATAATATTTAAAATATAGAAAAAAAAAAAATTCAAAATATAAATATATATAAAGAAAAGTAAACAAAATAAAGGTAACTCATTAAAAATGAAAATGTCAGCTAAATAATAATAATAATAATGTAATTAAAACGAAATTATCTTACGGTTGCAGCATTTTGATTTAATCCACAAACAAAACAAAACATAACGAACAAAATTTAACACAAATATACATAATATTATAACAAAAGAAACATGAAGATATAAAACGTTTAGAAATTTGTTTACCGTATGCCAACAATCACCGCTTCTTATCACGAAACACTTAACACTTACGCGCTTTTATGCGCTGCTTATAACAATAATTTTTTGCTTTTTACTGAACAATTACAACTTCATTTTCTTGGAGTTCTCCGCTTCATCAATGTTGTTGGGTAAATTTCGTTTACGTGATAAATGTTTGGCTTTTAACGGTTTTATATTGCCAAAAGAACGTCGCAATTTACGCCAAATATTTGGTATACTCATTTTATCAAAATCTTGCGATATTATATGCGGATCAATGATTCTTAATAAAAATAATTTTACTTTGCGATTCTAATGATTTTTTTTTTTAGTATTAAAATTATAAATTTCATTTAATAATTTTACCAAATAACCTGGAGACTGCATATAGATACGTTTGCTAGATGCAACAAATATAAAATCCTCCGGTGTATTGAAATTTTCAACGGGTTTCGGTGTTGACATTACCGCTGGCCATAATTTATGTACGCGCATATGTAGCTCAACTTTGCGACTCCAATCTTTATAATTATCACGACCCGTTAATGTTGGTATTGCAAATGCTCGACGATGTGCAAGCATTTTCATTTATTTTTATTTTTATTTGTATTTATTTTTTGTTACGCTTTTTAGTGTTTTGATTCAATGAAATATTCCTAATCTAATAAATGAAAAAAAAGAGAGAAAAAAAAGTAAAAAAAAAAAAAAACTATTGTTCTATTGTCTGACAATTGTATGCTTGGCTATCTAAGTTCTAGGATTTTTTTTTTGTCATTTATTCATTTACTACAAAAGGTTAAACGACCTTTGGAGTGTGCACTTAAGTTGAGTACTTTACAATTCGAATTGCCGTTCACTCAAGCGATGACAAAAAAAATAAATAAATAGAAAAAGAGAGTTTGAAAAGTGTATAGAACAACCCTCGGAAGTTTTTTGGGCCGTAACCAAGGCACTAATGAGTCCTTGTACTGGCGCATTTTACAATTAGCCAAGAGTCACCAAAGTGCAGGACACCTGTAGTCCTGTAGTTCAACTTACCAACCCAAGTACAATATACTATATATATTACACACACATACATATACATATATACAAGGCAGCGCATATACAGGTTGAAAGTCCTTTCTCTATCGTCTTTGGCAATTAAGTCCCTGGCCGAGCGTTGACCACACGCCAAATGACCGCAGCCAGTTTGCTTTCATTAATTTTTGGTTGTAATCCTTGCTGAAGCTTTTCATTTCATTTTTAGTTGCTGCCTCTCACAGTTGTTGTTGTTGCTGTTGTTGCTATTATCGTCATTGTTGTTACAGCTCTTGTTGTGCTTTTGTTGTTATAATTGTTGTTGCTGTTACTGTACGTGCGTGTGCATAGCTCGTCGCAGGCTTTTTCACACTTTTGTTTCTACGTGCTGATACTCTAAAAGCAACTAAAGGCTACTGAATATTTATTAGATTTTGTTTATACTTATTGCACACTTGAATATTAAATGCTAACAAATAATAATTTTATGTCAATTATATAGTATAACAGTATAAAAGTAGTAGAGTATAACAGATTAAGAGTCTTATTCTTACATGCTGTATGTATAACACAGTAAGAGTATAACAGTTCAATAGTATAGAAGTCCTGCAATATAATAGTCAAACAGTATAACAGTCCAACGGTATAACAGTTTAGCAGTATAACAGTCCAACAGTATAACAGTTTAGCTGTATAACAGTCCAACAATATAACAGTCCAGTATAACAGTTCTACAGTATAACAGTCCAACAGTGTAAAAGTCCAGCAATATAATAGTCAAACAGTATAACAGTTTAGCAGTATAACAGTTTAACAGTATAACAGTCCAGGAGTATAATAGTCCCACAGTATACTAGTTTGTCAGTATAACAGTTTACCAGTATAACAGTTTAGCAGTATAACAGTCCAGCAGTATAGCAGAATAATATCGTAAGAATATAACTGTCCAGGAGAAGAGCAGTAGAACAGTATACAAGTTTAAATGTAGAGCAGTAGAAGAGTATAACAGTTAAATAGTATAACAGTATAACAGTTACAATGTAAAGCATAACAAGTATAACAATTAAATAGTATAACAGTCCTACAGTAGTGCAGTAGACATATGACAAATAGTATAACAGTATAAAAAAATAGCAAAATATTATCATAGTCAAATATGTAAGTATAACAGAATATAAGTATAACAGCTCGACACTTCAACCGTATAACAGGCAAAAAAAAAATCACTGCATAATTTATAAGTAATCAATATTTAGGCAAAGAGCATTAAATAGTCGACTACTTGTCACTTGTCGAAATTCGACAGCTTTTTTTTGTTGTCTTTTTTTTTGCTGAATGACTGTTAAGTTTTTTCACAGTGGTCATGTTTTTACAACTGGGCCATGTCCAGCAGCGCCGTAGCCACGTTAATGACTTTTGTGCTGCGCCTGTCTCACGGCAAATGTTTTAAAACTGTTCGCTTATTGTTGCTGTTGTTGCTTTTGGCTGAACTGGATGACGATGGCGATGGCGATGGCAATGGCGATTGCCGGCCGGTTAGCAAGTTTGCCGCTGCTGCCCGCAGTGTTTGCCAGGACAGCGGGCAACCGACTCATTTGTACAGGTTTTTTTTTTGAGATACCGACTTGTTTTTTTTTTTGTTTTTGGTAGAAAGCGAGGGCGTTATGGCCAGAAGGGTTGCATCAAATGGATAGAGGGATGCTGGCGTATCAGGGTAGTGCAGCGGGAAGGGAATTGTTAATTAAAGTATTGTCTCCTCGTTGCTGGCAAAATGAACAAGTAGACAAGGACTCGTCGTCATTGTCGTTGTCGTTGTCGTTGTCGTTGTCGTTGTTGTCATTGCTGCTACTGTTCTTGTTGCTGTTGTTGTTGTTGTTGCATGGGCATGGCCCTGGCTGGCCTGGCCGTCAATTGTCGAACATGCTGCTCTACAGTTCCACTTAACAGCTACAATGGGCACTTTGCCACAATGAATTCAAATGGATGCCCTGACCGGGTTGCAGATTTTTTTTTCTCCACTTTTTTTTTTTTTTTTAACAAATTCACCTCCCATTTTCAGCTCTCTCTCTTTCTCTCTCTCTCTCTATGTCTATGTCTCTTACTGTTGCTCCCATGTGTGCTAGATGTTGTTATTGTTACTCTTGTTGTTGTTGTTGTTATTGTTACACACACACACATACATGCTCACGTGCACATGACATGCACACAATGACAGCTGACTGTTGGCTTCCAAAAAGCCCCCGAGGCGTACGAGTCAAGTACAAACAGAGAGTGAAGAGCTAAAGAGAATATACAACAGTGCAGCGAGAGAATGCGACAGAGAGACATAGAGACAGAGAGAGAGAAAGAGAGAGCAGAGTATATGGCAGTTTGACGCCGTCGGGCACATTTTACTCTGACGCGTCGTTTGCTCGTTCGTCGTGTTGTGATTCTTTAATGAAAGCTTTAATTTGGGTTTACCAATTAAAACTACGTGGCAAATGAAAAATACATACAAACCACATGCATAATACAAAAGAAATGCCCCCAACGGACACACACACACACACACAGAAAGAGAGAGACTGAGACAGAGACAGAAAGACAGTTACAAAGCAAAGCAGAATGAAAAAAAAAAAGAAAATACAAAAACTAGACATGCAGCCAAGATGCAACGACAAGTAGTAGTAGTAGTCCTTCACTGTGTGTTATACGTTATCCTTGCCTGCCCGTTGGTTAAGCCAATGAAAAATTACGAGAGTGTAAATGCAATTTTTGGAAGACTAGAATAGAGACTTTGACTACAAGTCCACAAGACGTTGAGAATTACTGTAATTTGTGTGAAGAAGTTTTATTTTTTTCTTTTTTTTTTGGCAACGTTTGTTGGTTGCCTGCTTGCTTGGTTACCTAATGCAATTTAAAAGGTCAAGCAATTAACTTAAGTGAATTTCTATTAGCTTGACTTAACATTCATTTTGGTATTTAGACTAGCAAATGCAGCAACTCTAAGCATTTGCTGAAAGTTTCTTAATTATTTAAAATTTATTAAAAAGTATAAAAAAAAATTTTTATAAATACATATAAATAAAATATAAAATATTTTACAAATGATTCAAATTTGAGTTACAATATTTTTTAAATATAAAAATAATATTATATATTTTTATAAAATAATTTTGATGATGAAAAATGAAAATATTGTATTTAGGAAATTATTTCATTTTATTTATATATTTTATTAATAAAATATTTTTTCATGATAAAGGCAAATAACAAATTATAATGAAAATCATTAAAAAATATTTTAAAAATATAAATAAAATATTATATATATTTTACAAATGATTAAAAATTTAAACTATCATATGAAAATATTATTTAAAAATATTTTAATATATATAAATATAATTTTATATGTTTTCATACATTTTATAAAATATTTTTGATGATGAATAATGAAAGAATTATAATTATCAAACTATTTTATTTTATCGACGACAATATTTAATTTTTTAAATATTTTAAAAAATTAATAAAATATTTTTTGTAATGAAAATTATTAAAAATATTTTATAAATATAAATAAAATATTATATATTTTACAAATGATTAAAAATTTTAACTATCATATGAAAATATTATTTAAAAATATTTTATATATAAAAATATAATATTATATATTTTTATAATATTTATAAACTATTTTTAATGATGAATATTAAGAAAATTTTTATTTATTTATTTTTACAAAATATTATTGATGATAAATGCATATGAAAATTAATACGAAAATGTTTTTAAAAGTATGTTATAAATATAAATAAAATATAATTTTTATAATATTTATAAAATATATTTGATGATGAATAATAATTTTATCAACGACAATATTTAATTAATTAACAAATTTTAATGAAAAATTATTAAAAATATTTTATAAATATAAATATATATTTTTTATAAAATTTCTTAAATATTTTTAGCAGTTGAAAACAATTATAAAATTTAAATTTCTTGCTTTAGTATATGAAAAAAAAAAAATGAAAATTAATTTACTTTATCTACAACATTAATCAATGTTACTAAAAAAAAATATTTTGCTAATGGAAGAAAAAAAACAAGCGGCAGCAAGCAACATTGTTTAGCTATAATATAGTATAATACCTTACCACTTGTTATTGCCAACAGTTGCGATGCACACATTAATTAATCCGCCCATTGAATATTGTGGCCACGTCGCTTATAGAAACTTGTCTTACACGCCCTGCCATAGT
This sequence comes from Zaprionus obscuricornis, assembly GCA_037044475.1. Lineage (NCBI taxonomy): Eukaryota > Metazoa > Arthropoda > Insecta > Diptera > Drosophilidae > Zaprionus > Zaprionus obscuricornis. The sequence continues at coordinate 28,441 of JBAMBR010002874.1, forward strand.
GTGTAATTCAAAAAGAGTTTTGAAAAATAAAAAAAAAAAAAAATAAAAATAGCAAAAGCAAGAAATAACATGAAACATGTAGCTTTAGCTATAGTTGCAGCTGTAGTTGCAGTAAAATACAATGCACTACATGAAGCTCCTTGGAACGCGAACTGCAGCTGACCAAACAACACCTGACCAGTTGCCCAATGGCCGCAAGGCGACTTCCGTTTCCTTCCGCTGTTCAGCTCGTGCAAAAGCAAAACTTCTTTTTTTTGTCCTTCTCTCTCTCTCTCACTCTCTGTGTGTTTCTCTTTTACTTAATTTAGCTACCTTTACGAGCCTGCCTGCTCATACACAGCTGCCATATAGCCGCCAGTTGCAGACAGTCCATCCGTGTTCACGTCAGCAGCGACATTATTGCTGTTGTTGAAGGACGGAAGGGCAAGTGGTTGGACGCTTCGTTGCTTTTCTTGTTGTTGTTGTTCTTGTTGTTGTTTTATTGTGTTGTTGCCTGCTGCTTGCTGGCCAACGCCATTATAACGCCATTTTGTACATTCGCACACACACACACACACAAAGAGACACACACACATACACATATATACTCTTGGCAACTAATTTTTTACACATTTTTCAACTCTGTCTTTCTCTCTCTCTCTCTCCATTATCCTTGTATTTTGTATTTATTTCTTTTTTCTCATTCTTTTTTTTTTGTTCTTTCAGAACGACACGATGCGCTTGCTGTACATGTATCACGCACAGGATCCACCTCATGGTTCAGTGCGTCCCGGCACATTACCCGATCCGGCGCAAGCATTTCGTCCATATCGACCCATGGTACTGATGCAACGAGCCCAAATGCAATTGCCAGCGCCGCATGATGAGCGTGTTCGTGTATTGGAGCTACGCAATGAGGATGTTGAATTGCCTGGCGGTGATACACCACTTTTCTGGTGCAAGATGTTCAAACTGGAGGATATCAATCGCAAGCATCATCTCATACGCGTAAGTATCTTTATCTCTCTCTCTCTCTCTCTCTCTCTCTCTCTCTCTCTTACTCTGTTTGACTCGTTGCAACATTCATGCCACAGCTAAATGTTATTACTTAAATACAATGCATAATTGAGGCCAAGTGCAGGCTGCATTGCATTCAGGCTTTTGTCTGTTTCGCAACGCGAATGACGCTGCTGTTGCTGTTGCTGTCACTGATGTTGCTCCTTGGACTCCTCGGCATAACCAAATTGAAATATTAAAAATTTATTTATCTTTTGTCTCTTCCATTCTCACTCCCACACTATCTCTCTCTGTCACTCTCACTCTTCTTCTCTTTATCTTTATTCAACTGCTAACGTTTTGTCTCTTTGCCTCTGTGTTCATATTCTTTTCATGTGGACGACAGTACGAACCGATTTATGATTCATCGTCCAGCGTACACTACTTGCAACATATAACGCTGCACGAGTGCCAGGGCGCACATTCGGAACTGGAGGAATTGGCACGCGAACAAGGCAGACAGTGCATGGGCGCTCGTTCCATACCATTGGCATGCAATGCCATTGTTGCCTCCTGGTCACGGGGCAGTGAGGTAAGCATCAGATTCATTTTAAACTCAACTCAACTCAACTCGACGACTCGACTCTATCCACTCTCCAAACTCCAAACTCCAACTCCAACTGCTTAACTCAACTCAACTGAACTCAGTTGAAACTCTCATGCTCATCCTCAAGCTCTTCATTCATTTCCCTCATCCCATTCCTTCCCTTCCCTTCCCTACATATAACTTGTAACCTATCCTCATCCTCCCCCCCTATGTCGTCCAATTCTTGTGCTCAACCATTGCCATCACCGTCAGAGTACCATAACCATGCAATATTAATTTAACCTTCGCAAATGCTTCCTTTCAACACAAAATATAAGTAAGCGATGGCGATGGCGATGGCGATGGCGATGGCCTGCAGTACGAAAATTGAAATACCCTAGCATGAAAAATCTAGTTTAATAGGATCCATAGCTTATAAAACTGTACAAAGTCCTCTGTAAACTATTTATGAACATTTTCTAGCAGATAAATCCAATTAAAATCTTTACAATATTTTATAAAATTTTGGAAATATTTTTAGAAAATATTTTCATTAAATTCTAGCAAGAAAAATTTTTATTAAATAAGATACAAATGCCTCTAAAACTGTAGAAAATCTTCTGTAATAGTTTTTCTTTATAATTTTTATACATTTTGTATACAATTTTCTTCCAAAATCTTATGTAAACTATTTATAGGACTTTTCAAATAATTTTAATAAAATTATTAAAAAAAAAAAAAAAAAATTCAATGAAATTCTTGAAAAATTTCAAAAGTCCGAAATTCCAAGAAATCCTGCCCAAAAAAATTTTACAAATAATTTAGTAAAAAAAATTCAAGAAAATTATCAAGAGTTACGATTAATATAAATCCAAAGCTTATCGTAATACTTGTATTATTATTACTACAATATATGCGATCGAGCAGGAAAAGTGCAAACTCAATAAAGAAATGCCTTGGCCTTGTGCCCGTCGGCCAATGCTTTTTCATAATTTCATCACACAGGAGCGCCATAATGCAGTGCCATGTGCTCTTGGCGTGCTATATATATATTTTACTTCTCTTTTTTTTTTTTTTGGCCGCCAGAGGGCGCACTATGCACTGCAATGCAATGCAATTGAATGGCGCGACGGTTTGCTGTTTTCTGCTGCTGTTGATGCCGTTACTGTTGCTGCTGCTGTGCATTTAAATTGCACATGACCATGGCAGAAACTTCCGTCCTCCATTTGGCATACATGCTACATGCTGCATGCTACATATATGTATATAAAATATAATACAAACAACACTCCAAAGGTTTTTCTTTCATATTTTGGGGGATATTTTTGTGTGAAGGCTTTTGTTTCATGATTCGATGTTGCCTGATGATGCTTGTGTATGTTTTTTGCAGGGCTTTACGTATCCACATGAAGCTGGCTACCCGATTGAGTCACGACAGGCCAAATATTATTTAATGGAGACGCATTATAACAATTTGAAGCCGGACTTTGCCCAATTGCATGCCAGACAAATGGCGGATAATTCGGGTTTGAAAATCTACTTTACGCACGTGCTGCGACCAAATGACGCTGGTATATTGTCAATCGGTAAGTGTTTTTAGTATGAGATTCTTCTACACACATATCAAAACATAGAATATAGTATATAGCATATATAGCATATGTAAGTATAAGAGACTCTACAGCTGTGTGTATATATATATATATATTTTATGGTAGCATCCACATTCATATATGCAACTCATGTCATGCAATTTATGAGATTGCCGAGACCAAAAACGACATTGGGGGAGAATTCTCTAACGACAACAAAAATTGTATAAACTGACAGCCAGTGCCAGCCGCATTGGTGGCTAGTAAAACAAAAGCTTATGAGTTTTCTCTCTCCCTCTCTCTCTCTATCTATCTATCTCTATCTGTGAGTGTATATCCTGGTTAAAGGTATGTCCTGTCGGAACAGTTAAAACTGAAACAAAACAATTGCCATTGTATATTGTCTATCATACCAGACTATATTCACAATTCTCTACAATAGAAATATATATATATATATAGTAAATCTACTATAATTGCTTATCAACCAATACATGGACATATATCTATATGTATTTATAACCCCATCCAGCAAAATACTTTCCCTGTTGAGGACAAAAATTTATTAAGCGTTTTTCTTTTTCTATACATTTTTAATTATGAAATGGTAAACCCGATGCACGCATATAGCAAATTAATAAATTACTAACGGGAATGGGAGAGAACATTGCATGACCATCATCAAAACTTGATACTATTCAATTTTTCCCTTTTAATAATTTAGCCAACAAAATGAAATCGTAGGGCGGGGAATGAAATGGACACATGCGTCAAATGGGCAAAATTCCATAAAATTCACATGACATTATCGAGGGTTGCTAATACATTTTTCTCAGTATAGTATAGACTATGAAAGTAGCAGAAAATTTATAAATATAAATATAATAATTAAAAATATTTTTTTAAAAATATTAAAAAATATTTCTTTAAAATCTAGTTGCAGAAAAATCCAGTAAAAAAAAATAAAAATCAATTTAAAAAATAATTTTAAATGAAAATATTGAATTATAATATATTCATAATATTAACAGAAAGTATAAAAAAATATTAAAAAAAAATATATTCCTAAAACTTTAAAAAAAAAAATATTGAAAACTCTCTGGAAGAAATAAAAGATGAAAAATTAATCTAAAATTTTTTTAATGAAAATATTGCACAATATTAATATAAAATATAAAAAAATATTAAAAAAATATATATTCCTAAAACTTAAAAAAAAAAAATATTGGAAACTCTCTGGCAGAAATAAAAGATGAAAAATTAATCTAATATTTTTTTAATGAAAATATTGACAATATTAACATAAAATATAAAAAAATATTAAAAAAATATATTCCTAAAACATTTAAAAAAAAAATATTGAAAACTCTCTGGGAAGAAATAAAAGATGAAAAATTAATCTAAAATTTTTTTAATGAAAATATTGAATTATAATATATTCATAATATTAACAAAAAGTATAAATAAATATTAAAATATTAAAATTAAAAAATATATTCCTAAAAAATTAAAAAAAAAAAAAATATTCAGAACCCTCTTGAAAAATAGATGAAAAATTAATCTGAAAATCTTTCTGGAAAAAAAATGTGTCTGACCTTAAAAAGTTTTTACACATTTTTTCTAGCTGTTCGCTAAGAAACTTTTCACTGTAATTTTCAAAAATTGTTTACTTAACTTTTTATCAAAATTAAGTTAAAATTATCTTTAAAAAAAAATATTTACACAATTTTTTTTTATATAGATCTAGGATCAACAATAATCTAATATTAGGTTACTTTCAAAGAACTTTGTCTGTCGTTTTCAATTAGTTTTGACAAACTTATTAAACAACCCATGGCAAGGCAATACTGCTGCCAAACAATATACGTGTATTCAGCAGCTTAATCGCTTTTTTAGTACATTTCTTGTAGCACTCATACTCCGATGGCTCCCGGCTGCCCCGATTGCCGTGTAGAGTTTCCCCACATCCCTGGACTAAGCATAGAGCAGCAGAGGCCGGCCTATATATACACCTGCCTAACTTGCCTGCGTTGAGCTAAACAAATTTTCAAGTTTGCTTTTGCCATGTACAACAACATGCATTTATTGCTTTATATATATATATACCGATATATATATTGTATATATATATATATATATATATATTGGTATGCCTGTGCAGCAGGATAACTAAAATACTAATTTCACTTTACAATTTGTTTTCTATTTTTTTTTTTTTTGTTATTGTTGTTGTTGTTATTGTTGGCTCTTCTTTTACTTTTTTGTTGACCCTACTCGCTCTTTCTCATCTATTTCTTATTGTTATTTTTGCTGTTCGTTCGGCTTTTGGTTGTTTCGTTTTGGTTTTTGTGTTTGCTTGTGGCCAACAGCAGTAGCAGCAGTGGCAAGTGAAGTGTAGGAGAAACCTGTAGCCGCTCTATGTTCATATTGTTGTTGTTGTTGTAATTGTTATTTTACTTTTGTTCATAGTCACGCAAACCAATATAACTTTGTTACAACCGCACAGAGACATGGCCAACACACTGTTGGGACTGTATATTCTTCTTGCTGTTCTTCTTGCTGTTCTTGTTGTGGTAGCAGCAGCAGTATAAGCCATACAGGAAGAAGCTATCAGGGTGTTATTTCAAACCTCCAAAACTCCAAATAATACTACTTCTCCTTCTTGCCATCTACACCCCGACGGCAGCAGTTCTAGTGGCCACACGTTTTCGTCGATGCTTTTTGAGTAGGTGTTGCCAAAACTTCCGGAGTATTACGGCGCACAGAAGTAGCAAAAAAAAAAAAGTAGATTAATACATTCTGATACAGTGCAATTTCTAAGCGAAAATGAAAACAAAAAAACAAGCAAAAAAAAAATGAAACACAGAGAGAAAAAAAATATATAGAGAAATGAGAAAATGAAATTTATATTTGAGGGAGCAGCAGTAGTAGCAGTAGAGCGACGCAGCACGTCATGCAATGCGGTTATACTTGGCTGAAGCTTATAGCTTACAATCTCCCAGTTGGCACACAAACATACACACACACACACAGACAGACACACATACATACACAGTGAGTTGTGTGTTCAATGCGCTATTGAAATATTTAATTGAAATTTAACGCATAGCATAACATACACAGATACAAAGAGAGAAGAGAGAGAAAACAGTCAATAAATAAAAAATACATATATATATATATATATCCATATACATATGTATATATATATATATATTATCCTTGTATATATACAAATCTATATATATATAAAAATTAAAAAATAAAAAAAAAAAATAAATAAATATATATATAAATGTTTGCTACAAATTTTCCTGGCTTGCTATAAATTGAATTACGTTTGGTTTTGCCATCACCGTCAAGCTGCAGGCGGGGCAGCAACGACAGCGACGAATGGAATATGGCAAAAGCTGCAGCACACGACCCACACGCGTAAGTAGCTGCGAAATTGCTACGCTTCCTGTACGATTCTCTATCTCTATCTCTGTCTTTGTCTGTTTTTTGCCTCCATTGGGCGCTAGCAAGAGCTCTGTGAGCTCTGTGAGCTGTCTGCTGCTCTCTCGTCCGTGTGGCAAAATTTAATTTCAATTTAATTGGTTATTGATATAGCGCCCTGGTGTATGCAATGCCGCTTTGATTAATGTTGCTGCGGCTTGCTGAATTTTTATGGCACCTTCGAGCTGCCAGTGGAGTCTGAAATCTGAGAGCACTGCCAATAAGAGAGATCTAGGGACTAGTGGAGGGGAAAATGAGCTTGTTGTGGGATGGAGGTGTAGCTGTGTGGTGTAGCGCTTGTTAAGCCCCAATGGGATTTATAATCGAACAACTCACAGCTTATCGAAATGTTGGCATTTATTTGCTCGAAGAAAGCTAAATACAAAATAATAAAAAATTTACAAAAAAAAAATGCTCACAAAATGCTTTTTTAAATTGTTGCAAAAGTAAAGCCGAAAAAAATAAAGCTGAGATTTAATTTATTGATTTATTTGCTTGCTAGAAAAAAAAAAGAAAAAAAGAAAATACAGAATATATTTTATTTGCCAAACTGTATAACAAATGCACATGTCGGAAACTGTTTAATAATGAACTATAAAAAAAATATAATAATAATATATTTCTTTTTCCACAATTTCAATGCAGCTTTAAAAATTATTAATAGTACAAAAAAAAATAAAAAAATATTATTTGCTGCTTTTTTTCGTATTTAATTTAATTTTTAATTTTATTTTTTTTTTATAGTACAAAAAATAAAAAAAATATTATTTGCTGTTTTTTTTCGTATTTAATTTTATTTTTTTTTATTATTATTATTTTGCCACAATATAAGCTAAAAGTTTAAACAACAATAATTTTTTTTTCTTTTTAAATTCTATGCCACCAAAAAAAAAAGAAGAAAAGTTTTTTGCTTATTTTTCGTTAAACTATTTCAATATTCTCGGCTGAAAAGTTAAAATTTTGCTGGCACAATTTTATTTTATTTTTTTTTTTATATATATTTTTTTTTTTTTTGGTGTAACAAATAAATTTGTCGTTGGCTTTGGGATAATTGCGAGGTGCGCGCTGTGGCAATTTAAAAGTTTTGACTGTCGTTTTTTTTTTTGTATTTTTTAAGCAATTTCTATAAAATTTGCATTGCATATTTGCTCTGAATATTATTTCTATTAATTTTCATAGCATACTCTATGGCGCATTGGATTTTAGCAACATTTTTTTTGTTTTTTTTGTTTAGCCAATATCAGCAAAAGCATAAACATCATCAGTAACATCATCATCATCATCATGTTGTTGGAATCAATTTTCAATTACGAGCACGAATTTTAACTATGCAACGTTGTTGTTGCTGTTGTTGTTGTTGTTGTTGCTGTTCGTTGTTGGCTTTAAAACTTTGAAACAGCTCGCGCGTTGCGTTTATCTTTTGTTGGTCATTTTATAAAATGTCATGCAATGAAATCAATCAACATGCAGCAGCTCTATGGAGGGGGAAGACTGAGAGGCGAGGCATGCGGAGCAGGCTTATATAAAAAAAAAAATATATCTAGCAAATATTGCCAAAACGTTCAGTGGGAAGCAAAAAAAAAAAAAAGAGAAATATCATCAATTTAATTCCAAATTACAATTCATGCGCGTTTATCAAATTTTATCAAATTAAAGCGCAGAAGGAAAAAAAAAATGAAACATTTTCAAAGCCACTGCGCGGAATTTTTTTTTCTTCCCTCAGACAAATTTATTGCTTTATTTTCAAGCACAATTTATAACTTGAAAATTTTGCTATAATTTAAAAATAAAAATAAAATAAAAAATAATAATTTCAATTTATTTTTTTACTGTAATTAAAAATTTGAAAATTTTCTTTTGCTTAAAATTTAAATTTTGATTAAAATTTGAAGCGTGCAACGAAAAATAGAAATTCAAGTGCAAAAGATTTGTATAAAAATTCTACTACATAAATTACTGTCTGTCTCTCTGATAGTCTCTCTCTCTCTCACTCATACTATCTGTCTCTATCTGTCACAGACTATGTTGCTGTATCTCTCATGCGATGCTTTTTGCCAATTTCCATTCATTAAATCAAATTCAATATTGGACAAAGCAACGCAACGTTTTTGGCAGTTGATTTAGGGATTGTGGCAGGTTTGGGGTCTAGCAGCGATTGCAGTTTTGTTTGGTTTTTTTTTTTCGGGGGGGGAATATAGTATAGTATAGCTGCTCTATTTCTATTTGATTTGTACAGAAGCGCGACATGCTGCACAGTCAAAATTCATAACTGCATATTTTTCAAATCGATATTTAACGCTTGCGTTTTGCTGCTATACAAGGTAAGGTAAGAAGCAGCGGCAGGCAACGAGTAACGGCGGAAGGTTAAATTTTAGCAATTGGCTTCACAGCAGTTTGCATTTTGCCACACGCCACACGTTGACAGCAGCCACATGGCAAAACGGCAAACAGCAAACAGCAAACGGTAAGCGGCAACATGGCAAACTCAGGGGCGGGCAAGGGGTAGCGGGGAAAACTGCCAATGCCAATGCAAATTGGCGACTGTATCAAAAATTGGCGGCAACTTTTCTAATTATTTTAAATGGCAATTTGTGTCAAACGCGCGCGCGAATTTTATGCTGCCGTCGTCGCTGTCGCTGTCGCTATCGCAGTCGCAGTCGCAGTCACAGTCGCGTTCCCATTCGCAGCTGTAGCTGAAAATTCAATTTCAATTTGATTCGTTTTTCCTCTTCATCTCCAATTTTTTTTTTTTTTTTGTTATCGTCCCCTGCTGCTGCTGCTCTATTTCAATTTGATTAGCATTTTTGAACAGAACATTTTTGGTGACAGTGCTATGTGCTCCAATTGCAATATATAGTAATCCTCAAACTAGCTTTGTCTCCTCATCTAAATCCAAAAATCACATTTGGACCCCGCCCCCCCCCCGAAAAATGTATCTATGGATATCAAAAATCATTGGGACATATCTAGGACATTTTTGTTATATGTATACAAAATGGCCAACACATTGTTATAGCCAGAAATAAATTGTGATTAATTTGTAGCGAAATGTTGAAATTGATTGTGACATTTATTATGTACAGTGAAAATTCGATTGAACGAACATTTATCATTGGGCAAGGGAAGTGTCTGCAACATAGAGAAGAAAATTGTATCTTTAGCGTTAGGGGTATGAAAACTGTTTAAGAGGAGTTTCTGTCCAAGAGGAGTTTCCGGCTAAGAGGAGTTTTCGTTCAAGATGAGTGTTTGACTAAGACGTAATCCATCCAAGAGCAATGTTCGTCGAAGTGGAGTCTCCGCCCCAAGAGGAGTCCTCATCCAAGGGAGTTTTGGTCCCAGAGGAGTTTTCGACCGAGAGAAGTGTCTGTCCAAGAGGAATGTCCGTCCAAGAGCAGTGTCCGTCCAAGTGGAGTATCCGTCCAAGAAAGTTTTGGTCCAAGAGGAATTTCCGCCCATGAGGAGTGTCCGACCGAGAGGAGTTTTGCTCCAAGAGGAGTTTCCGATCGATAGAAGTGCCAGTCCATGAGGAGTTGCCGTCCAAGAGGAGTTGCCGTCCAAGAGAAGTGTCCATTCAAGAGGAGTGTCTCTCCAAGAGGAGTGTCTCTCCAAGAAGAGTGTCTGTCCAAGAAGAGTGTCCGTCCAAGGAGAGTTTCCGTCCAAATAGAGTTTCCGTCCAAATAGAGTTTCCGTCCAAGAAGAGTTTTGATCGAAGAGAAGTTTCCGATCTATAGGAGTGTCCGTCCAAGAGGAATTTCCGTCAAACAGTAGTTTCCAACCGATAGGAGTGTCCTTCCAAGAGAAGTGTCCTCCCAAGAGGAGTGTCCTTCCAAGAGGAGTTTTCGTCCAAGAGCAGTATGCAATCGACAGAAGTGTCCGTCCAAAAAAAATTTCCGACCGATAGAAGTGCTCGTTATTATCGTTGTTATTAGTGTCCGCTTATTAGAGTTACCTAATTGAGTTTCCCATTAAAGACGTCCGTCGATTTCAGGTCTACGTCTATTGGAGGTGTCCACAAATTGAAAGTGCCCGTCAATAGGAGATGTCCACCTATTGGGGGTGTCCACCTATTGGAGGTGTCCGCCTATGCGAAATATCCATCGATCTCAGGTGTACTCCTATTGGAGGTGTCCGCTTTTTAGAGCTGTTCCCCTCTTAGAGGTATTCGCTTATAAAGGATCTTTGCCTAATGGTTGTGTTTGTCTCTTAGAAGTGTTCGTTCATTAAAAGTTTTCACTGTATGCCATATAATCTATAATATTTTGTTGACATAACCGATATATAACTTTATATAACACTAATTAGCAAAGTGTTTTTTCTATAAATTTTTTTTATATATTTTTTATATATATATTTTTTTATATATTTTATATATTTTTTATATATTTTTTCCTACAATTTTTCTATGAGTTTTTGCTATATTTTTTCTAAGTTTTTTTTTATATTTGTCAGTGTTTATATTTAATAAACACTTAATTAAAACTGCATTTTATTAGTCATCACGTTTTAACTTTGCGTTGCCAATAAATCTTTTTATATATGTATATATATAAAAAAAAAAGCTAGATATATTTAATAGCTAAATATTGCATCACAGCCACAACAACAACAGCATTAAATTTTTTTTTAATGATTTAAATTATTGTTTTTCTATAAAAAAAAAAAAAAAAATGTTTTATATGAAATGTTGTATGCAATTTATTTAGTGATTTCTTCTTTAAATGTTTAACACTAATTTTTATTGCATTTTGCCGCAATAACATTAAAATTAAAATAGATAGAAAAAAAAGAAGTGGAAAATAATACGCTGCTATACGTAATCGCATTAGTTATAAACAAAAAAAAAAAATTTGTTTTGTTTTTTATTTATTTATTTTTTTTTTCTGGTTTTACACTTGAAACATTTCATATTCAATTTAGTGTCTCACTTGCACATATAGCAAATCATTTTCTATGCCATTAAAATTGCATTGTCCACACACACACACACAGAGAAAGAGAGAGAGAGAGAGAGAGACATACAGTGGGGCGATGCAATCAAGTCTATGACATTTGCAATATGTGTTTTCACTACAAAATGTTGCTAAGCGAGCATGACTAAGCCATAAATACACACATGCAATTTTCCTTTTTCCACGTAAAAAAAAAAACAAGAAAAAAAGGGAAAAAGGCTTTCAAATAAAATAACAAGAAGAACAACAATAACAAAAACAAGAAGAAAAAAAAGAGCCGCAAAACGGATTTTACAATAAAAATCAATTGGCAAAGCGCGCTGAGCTAAAGGGGTTTTATTTTCCAGCAATGCCAAGCATTTTCCGCGAGTATTTTGATTGGCATACTTACAACCCTCTCGCGTCACACACACACACACACACACATGTAGACAACACCCACGCACAACAATTGAAATGCCAAACAGTGGTAAAATATAAAAAAAAAATATATACATATATATATTGTATATGTAGCACATGAATTTCAAATATTTTTTCAACATGGCAGACGACACGCGGCCCTAATTGCATAAAAGTTGGAGAATGATAAGAAGACTGTTGTTGAAATGTCAAGAATTGACAGCAGTATGTGTGTGTGAGAGAGAGGCATGAGAAATATTCCACAACATTTAACTAATTGAAACAAAAGGCGCAGTGTTAAAAACTCGCATAACAAAATGTCGTTAAGTTTCGTTACACACACAAAAATTTAAATATGTTTAAAATGTTAATAGACAAAAAAGAGAAAACGAAGAGATTTCTAATTGAGATAAAAGCCAAAGAGAGAGAGAGAGAGAGTCTCGTCTGCTATTTGGCGCCATTTGACAAAGTTGTTAACAAACATCAAAAGCAGCAATTAAAATGTAATTACACGTTTTCCTTCTACGATTTTTTTTTTTTTTTTGTAAACCAAATCGAATTAAAAAATCAACGTTCAAAGCGAAATCAAGTGATGTGTAGTGCCACATCACAGCACAGAGGAAGTGCAAGGAAGTGAATGTACGCAGAATGCGAGGTGCGATTGGTATATTGCAGTTTTTTTTAGGATAATTATGTGATGTGATGTGTCGTTCGTCATCATCATCATCATCATCATTGTGCTAACCGAGTTTAAGCTTTTGTTCATGAAGTTCACGTTAATTAAAAGCATTCTCCTCTCTATATGCTTATACACTCACACATACACACAATCAGTTACTCATGCTTTCTCTCTCTATTTGTCTATGTATTTTACAGGCATGGATCCCAACTGGCGTCACATTATACCGCCGGGACAGAAACGCGTGATATCCGAGGGCCAATGCATTGAGGATTGCACTGGATATGCATTCCCCGCATCAGGTATCAACATTTTTGCGGTCATGATGCGCACACATCAAATCGGCAAGGAAGTTAAATTGCGTCAGGTAAGTTAGAATGCAAGACAGAGATAGATATAGAGAACGAAAGAGAGTCTCTATATTTGCATGAAGGAATTGCATTACAATTGCAATTGCAATTGCAATTGGGAATTGAAAGCCAATGCTAATGAGGAAAACTCAAAACTCTACTATAGATACGACAAACCGAGGAGCTTCCGCCAATTGCACACGACAGCAATATAGATGTGGCCTATCAGGATTTTCGACGTTTGCCACAATCGGTGCATTCCATGCCAGGCGATAGACTCATCGCTGAATGCATTTATGACAGTTCGTCACGAAAGGCAATTACGCTAGGTAAGTGTGCGCTCTCTTTCTCTTTCTTACTCTTCTATTCCTTTGGGCTACTAAAGAGTAAATACAGAAAAAATAAAACTGCAAGCCGTCGCTGCAGTCGTCGCTGCCATTGCAAATGCATTGTCGTGAGCAAAAGTGCAAAAATTTTCAATGGTTTTGCTCGCTCAATGGTTTTTTTTTTTTATTTTGCCACAGTCGTCGTTATGACACATTTAAATCAGCGCAAACGATATGCGACAGGCAGCAGCGACAGCAGTAGCAGCAGAACCAGGCACCGTCAGAAAATGTGGAAAATATAAATAAAAAGATAAAATAGTTGCAAAAGGTAATGTCAGATGACGGGAGTGTAGGGCAGAGTAAAGGCAAGCTGTAGTAATGGAGAAGCCGCTGACTACGACCTCATTGTAAAATACATAAACCAAGACATTGAAACATTTCACTTAGCACGAAACTGCCAGGTGTTAAGCGCGCCATGTGCTAGACAGAGACAGTATATGAACGCGAACGTAAGCGCGAGCATGAGCGTGAGCGTGAGCGCGAGCTTGTGCATAGCAAAGAAGAGAAGAGAAGAGAACTTTAGCTGACAGCTGTGCAAGTCTACAGTAAAGTGGACAATGTGACAGTTAAATAAGAGAAAATAAGTTGCATATTGGTTGACTGCTGAATATACATACATATATAAAGAGTATATATAGAGCAAGGCAGACAACAAAAGAAGCGTTGATCACCGTAATTGTAAAACTGTATTTCAAGCGTTGAGCTTAAATTGTAAAGAAAAGAAATGACAAACAATTGCACGGCAAGTGCATAAATCAGAAAACGATAAAAAAAAAGTAAGAAAGAAAATAATAAATATATTTTGCAGTATGTATAAATTATAAAATAAAAAAATATAAATAAAATGCATTGATATTATTTTGTCATTTGCAATTTAGTTGCATTCGAAGAGCGACAGTTAAACAGCTAAGTAAAGAGAGTGTGCGTGTAAAAGTGTGAGAGCGTTAGGCAGTGTACAAAAGAAGAGAAACTTATCAAAGATAAATTTGACTTGTTCGCTTAATGCACAAATTTAACACACAGACAAAGAGTGAGAGAGAGAGAGAGCGAAAGACAATCAGCACAATCTTTACAATCTCAGCAAATCTATAGAAAGCTAAGTGAATGAGCGAGCGAGCGAGTGAGCAATAACAACAACAACAACAACAACAAGAGTTGAGTGCAAGTCTATGGAGACTAAGAGTCGTAATAGACAAATCTAACGACATTGCACACGCTAAGGCAAGGGCATGCGAACTGAAATAGAAATAGAAACAGAAGCAAAAATACACAGAGACATTAAAATACAAAATACAAGTATGCAGATATATAGACATTTACAAGAATAGACATGCATAAAAACAGAGAGAGAGAGAGAGTGAATTGTGAGCAAGAGATCTGCTGCAGTAGTAAAAACAGTAAACAGTAAAACAAGCAGTGAAGCGTATGCGTCGACGAAAACATAAAGCTTACCCAACGCAAATAAAGCAAAGACATTGACGATGACTATGACTATGAAGATGTCTATAGCAATGAGAATGTTGATGACGCTAGCGATGACTATAGCAATGGGCAATGTCGTTGTTCTCAAGCTTGCATCTTTTGAATCCATCGTTCCCGGTATGTTGCCATCAATGTCGTCTTGCGAAATATTATTATGATGGCGCCTGCTGCTTTACTGCCAACTGCCAACGGCCGCTTAATTTTGTCTTTTGTTCATAGCCAGTGAGGCGAACTGGCATGATGAGAGAGCCGACGGGCTGCCATGCTGCTGGGGGTTTCGGGGCGGGCGTTACAACTTACCTGGCCAGCCAGCCAGGAAATTGTCCTTACTGTCGTTGCAGCAAAGTTTCATGGAGTATTTTTGCATTTTGTGTGTTGTCAGCCGTACGATATTTTTCTTCTTTTATGCCAGCAATTTTTTTTTCCTGTTTTTTCCATTCTTCTTTAATGCTGTGTATGTGTGTGTGTGTGTGTGTTTTTTTTTCCCCTTGTTTATTTTGAGTTTTTTGTTTCCGTTGCATTTCTCGTATTCTTATGCGATTCTCTTTTTCTTTTCTTTTCTTTTACAGGTGGCCTCACAATGAAGGAAGAAAGCTGCACAGTGCTGACACTTTACTATCCACGCCAAAAGAAACTGACAACGTGTCACTCACTACCCAGTCTTCCCACAGTGTTGCATTCTCTTGGCATCGAACAACTTGCAACGTAAGTCTCTCACTTGTATTATACAAATTATATATATATATATATATATATATAGACATGATTGTGTGTGATGGAATTTACATTAAGTCCACCGTGCAGTCGAAAGCTTTTGATATAGCTGCTGCTGCTGCTGCTGCCACTGCACAATACACAATGGGAGCGAAAAATCGAATGACGAGTTAAATGAATATTGACATTTAAGTATGAATGGAAAAAATCTATATATATATATATATATATATATATATAAGGATATCGATAAAGTCCTGTCACATGTAAAAGTCGACAGCTTGCAAAAGGGAAAATTTAACAATAGCAATCGATAAATTTATCGCAAATGCAAATGTAACTTTTTAACATTTTTCTATCGATATTCTGTTTTTATTTTTTTTTTTTTTGCATATAATGATAAAGATAATGATTGATTTTATTACTCGTAAATTGGCAAATTTTGCTCATAAATTAAAATTTTGATGGAACAATTTATATAAAAAAAATATAGCATAGTTTTGGGATGTAGACTGCATGCTGAAAAAAAATATAAAAAATTAATAGAAAAATATAAAATATAAATAAAAATAATTAAAAAATAAATGAAAATAATTTAAAAAAATAATAAAAAAAAATAAATAAAAATAATTTAAAAAAAATAAATAAATAAATAAAAATCAATAAAATAAAAATATATAAAAATCTAAAAAAAATCTAAAATATAAAAAAAAATTTATTAAAACTATATAAATATTTATAATATTAAATTTGTGAAAATATACAATAATATATACAAATTTTTAAGAAGTAGAAATAAATCTATAAAAATATAAAAATATATATCTATAAAAAAAAAAATAAAAAAAAAATAAATAAAAATAATTAAAAAAAAAATAATTAAATAAATAAAAATCAATAAAATAAAAATATATAAAAATCTTTATAAAATATAAAAATAATAAAAAAATATATAAAAAATATAAAAAAAAATGTATTCAAATATTTATATATTTAAATTAAATATTTATGAAAATATACAAAAATATATAAAAATTAATAAACATTTTTAAGAAGTAGAAACAAATCTATAAAAAATATAATTAAAAATATTTAACAATAAAAAAATAAAACATAAAATTTCTATAATAAATCATTAACTATTGCCCATTGTATAATTTTGCTGCCTCTTTATGCAGCCAAAGACTAACCTCTAGCCCGGCAGCCCCCCCCCCCCCCCCCCCAAATATGCCAACTTATACCCCGGCACACTCGACGTTCGTTCTTGTGTATAAGGAAATTTGGTTTATTCCTCTGTTGACTAAAGTAATTGGTGATTTAATGATGTTGTTGCATAACCAAATCACCTAACGAAGTCGCAGCAAAGGCAGCAAACACAGAGCACACTGGCAACACAGTATTGCGGCGACAGAGTCTGAACAGCAATTGAAGAGAGAATGAAGCAGACATTGGAAGGGGAGGAGGGAGAAGGTATGAAGAGGAAAGAATCATCGGGTATTCTCGGTTTTGAAGTATTTGCCCAACAAACAATTGGGGAAAATGAACTGCTGATGCTTCGACTACTGTTGCTGCTACTGCTGCTGCTGCTAGTCGTAGTGCTGCTGCTGTGCAATGTGCGTTCTTCTTCTAATTGTGAATGTGGAAAAATAAATTACGAGACATGGCTCTGAGTGCAATTGAAGCGTAGAATTGAAATAGAGAATTGAGCATTGAGCATTGAGCTATAGCTACCTAATGCCACAAGCTCACAGTGTAATTTTGATTTTATTTAGAAAATATTGATTTCTATTAACGCCAAGTGGCAAATGCAAACAGACACAAAAGTTCAATTCAGTTTCAATTCAGTTTCAATTCCGGCTACTATGACCAGCTCTTGACCCTTCATGAATAGAACAACATTTACACCCTCACCCTCCCCCAACCTCTTCCGCCACATGCCTCACCTTGTGTCTATTCAAATGCGGTCGAGCATAATCAGCTTGGGGAGCAACATAAATATTATATTAAAGCATTCGCTGAAAATTAGTCGAAATTAAACATTGAATGCTGCCGCTGTCGCTGCCACTGCCACTGCCGCCGTCACAAGTCACAAGATTCATTTTCTATTGATAATTGCATGAGGGTTGCGCCCATGCGATGGGGGGAGGGGAGAGAATTTGTGAGGTGAGTTGATGGCTACGGAGACACGCTCTATTAATCACTTCCTATTGACACAAGAGCGTCGGTCAAGTCAAAATCAAAGATAATTTTCTATGCTTTAGCATTATTTCTTCACTTCAGTTTCTATGCTTCTACTTCTACTTCTGCTTCTGCTTCTTCTTCTTCTTCTTTGTGCTTCCTTTTCCTTTTCCTATGCACAAATCAAAGTAAACGGCATAAATAGATTAAGGCAAAAGCAGAGCGTAAAGCAAAGAGCGAGACGTTTGGGGGAAGTTAAGGTAAAAAACGGAAACATTTGCCAAGTAAATGAGTTATGGGGAGAAAGGAGCAGCTGTACACACTGTTGAAGCATATTGTAAGATTATTTCGCGATTTGATTGCTTTTCGGCTAAAATTCATGGCTTGAATCTTAATGCTAAAATAAATAACGCAAAGCTCAAGGTTACAACAACAACAACAACAAAAAATGAAGCCCCTTAAAAAAAATAACAAATAATCAACAGTTAATTAAAGATTTTGTTTTTGTGGTTAAAAGGCGAGAGAGGTCAAAGTTCAGCTACAAAAATTATACAGTGGAAAAATCAGCTAAAAATAAATTGATTTATAAACAAAAATTTGCATAGCAAAAATGTTGAAAATTGAAAAAGTTTTTTTTTTGCGGCTGTTGCTGCTGTTGCTTTTATTATGCAGAATTTGTTAAAAGGGGAAATAAATAAATGAAAAAAAATAAGTAAATAAAAATAAAATAAATAAATAAATTATAAAAAATAAATAAATAAAAATAAATAAATTAAAAAATAAATACAAAAAAAATATAACAATAAAAATAAATAAATTATATATAAAAAAATAAAAATAAATAAATAAATTATATATAAAAAATAAATAAATAAAATAGAAATAAAAAATAAATAAAAAATAAATAATTGAATAAATAGCTGAATAAATTTAAAAAGAAAAATAAAAAATAAATGAAAAAAAATAAATAAATAAAAATAAAATAAATAAATAAATATAAAATAAATAAAAAAAAAATAAATAAATAAATTAAAAAATAAACACAAAAAAAAATAAATAAATAAAAAAAATATAACAATAAAAATAAATAAATTATATATAAAAAAATAAAAATAAATAAATAAATTATATATAAAAAATAAATAAATAAATAAAAACAAAATAAATAAATAAATATAAAATAAATAAAAAATAATAAAAAAAGAAATAAATAAAAAAGTAATTAAATACAAATAATAAAAAATAATAATAAAATAAATAAATAAATTATATATATAAAAAAAATAAATGAAATATAAATAAAAAATAAATAAATATAAAATAAATAAAAAAAAAAAATAAATAAAAAAGTAAATAAAAACAAATAATAAAAAATAATAATAAAATAAATAAATAAATTATATATAAAAAAAAAAAATAAAATATAAATAAAAAATAAATAAATAGCTGAATAAATTTAAAAGGAAAAATAAATAAATAATGTATTCATTAAATTAATTAATTAATAAAAAATTAAAAATATGAATAATTAAATAAAAAAAATTAAAAAAAATAAATTAATTAATAAAAAAATACAAATAAATAAAATACATAAATAAATAAATAAAAAAATACATAAATTAAATGTCGGGAGCAGCGTCATAAAATAAATTATAGTTAAGGCTTATTATGTATATGTCCCCTCTTCCCTTTCTGTACATTGTCGTCTGCCGGCAGCGCTGCTCTCATCTAGCGCAGCGCTGCTCTCATCTAGCGCAGCGCTGCTCTCATCTAGCGCAGCGCTGCTCTCAACTAGCGCAGCGCTGCTCTCAACTAGCGCAGCGCTGCTCTCATCAAGCGCAGCGCTGCGTTCTCTTTTAGAGCAGCTGCTAAACACTCACGCTTGCCGTCGGCTCTCTCCAATTCAGTGTCGTGTCGCTCTAATCAAGCTAAACGTGTGATTGCGATCTTTGGCTTGTAACGCGTCTGTTGCAGTTAAACTCTTAAAAATATTTGCTTGTGACTCGTCAGTCATAGCAACAATAAACATTAATTTATATTAAATTATTTTCATTTATTTTATTGATCTCGCCAAAGTTACTAAAAAAGGCTTAGTAATTCAACATTAAATATTATTTAATTTTTAGTTCATATGCATTTCAATTTAAGCCAAAGTTGCATATAAATCAACTCTAGGCAAACTTTGCCTTTCAACTTGCGTTACATTTGCCTTAAACTGTAACTAAGCTTAACTTAATTAACTTAAGTAAGTTCAACCACAGTTGCCAATATATAAAGGAAGAGAAAAACACAGCAAACAATTGACCACAAGATCGTTTTAGTGCTGCACTCAATCCACTTGCAGCTTCTACTGTCGCATTAGATCAACTGATGCTGCTGCAATGTTGTTGTTGTATCTGATACATTTCAGCGGTTTTCCATAGTTTTTTTTTTCCTTTCCTTTGCACTCTATACACACTGTGTCTGCTTGTCTGTCTGTCTGTCTGTCTCTTTCGCACTGTCGATTCACTCAACAACATCATCGCCTTCACTTGCCACACACACACACACACATTTTGCTGTGCCTCTTTCACTGTCTCTTGGCATCCACAAAACGTTGTTCGTTCATTGTTTGCCGTGTTGTTGTAAGTGATTGTGAGGCCCTGCCATACACTGGCTTTTTGTCCTGACATGGCCATACAATGTCCACTCGACTCATCCTTGTATATACATACACCCACACACAAACATACACAATGAGTTGTCTCTCTCTCTCTCTCTGTGTGTCTGTGTGAACTGCGTGTACCGAAAATCGACATGAATTGATAAAGTCATTTGCAATTGTCTGTCGTTATGGCTCACACTGCACTGCAAGTTGTTGTTGTTCTCATTGTTGTTGTTATTCTCCTTCTGCTGCTGCTTCTACTCCTCATTGTTATTGCTGTTAGTGTTGTTGTTGCTGTTGTTTCACGCGTTCGTTCGTTTGTTTGCTTTATACAATGGCATAAATGCTCGCTTGCTCGCTGCTCGCTGCTCTGCATTGTTGCTACTGTTGCTTGGTTTGTTTTGGTCAGTTTCAGTTATTATGGCTACTGCAATTTTGTTGCCGCTTAATGGTAGTTCGACTCTTTTTGTTGTTGTTATGTTGTTGTTGTTGCACTTCGATTTGGCCAGAGAGAGTCCTGGCAGTCCTGGCAGTTGCCTGTTTTGGAGCCTGAACTGAACTGAAAGTGCGAATGCGATATGAGGATTAAAATTCATAATGAAAACCCCAGCAAAATAACAACACAACGAAAAACAACAGCAGCAACAATAACAACAACAACAACAAATAACAAAATTACCATAGTTGTTGTTGTTGTTGTTGTTATTGTAGTTGCAATAAGTATTAAAAGGTAGAGCAAGAGCAGCAGCAGCAGGAGTAACAGCAGCATAGTGAAATTGCAAAATGATTTTGGGTTCATTGCAACACTACACTGCACAACATACAATACAATACACACTGCACACTGCACACTGCACACTGCACACTGCACCCTGCACACTAGGAATATAACCACAAAAACCGCTTTGTGCACTTTCAAGTTTAATTAAACAATGACAAAAACTAGACAAGAGACCGAAAATCACAAAATTTTTGAATTGCAAAAGGATTACAATTAGATACAATTTGAAATTGAAAACGATTTTTGCAGAGCGTGTGTTTTTTGTTGCCTACTCTAGAATATATGAAAGTAATACTAAATAGAGAACACTTATGATTTCTATAGGAACTATATGTTATAGTAGTTTAATTTGTATCAAATTTTATTGATATTGAAAAGACATTACAAAGCTTATGTCCCGTAAGTTTCAGTTGTATAACTCAATGAACAAAAAAGTTGTTCATACAAACACTTAACGCTTCTATGGCAGCGTCTATATGAATTTAGGACTACGATCCGACCCATTCCAACTTATGTATATGCAACTTATAAATTGAGGAAGCATGGCTATAGGAAAATTCATATATCCTCTGCTAGGATACCCTGTGCAGGGTGTCCCTCTATTAGGATAGCCACTGCTAGGATACCCTCTGCAGGGAGTACTCTCCAGGGATACCCACTGCTAGGATGCCCTAAACTAAGATACCCTAAGCTGTAGGTTACTCACAGCTTAGACTGCCCTCTATTAAGATACCCTTTACAAGGCACCCTCTGCAAGCATTCCCTCTCCCAGGATACTCTACGCAGGGATATCCTGTGTAGGGATATCCTTTAAAAGAATATTCACTGCTAGGATTCCAATTCCAAGTATACCCACTGCTCTACGCAGGGATACCCTCTGCAGGGATATCTTTTAAGAAAATATCCACTGCTAGGATACCCACTGCAGGAATACACTCTGCTAGGATAACCACAGCTAGGATATCCACAGGTAGAATACACTCAAAAGGGATACCATCTGCAGAAATACCTTCTGCCAGGATACTCTCTACAAGACATCCTCTGCAAGCATTCCCTTTCCCAGGATACTTTATGCAGGGATACCCTGTGCAGGAATATCCTTTAAAACAACATTTACTACTAGGATAACCATTTCTAGAATATCCCTCTAAAGGAATACCCTCTGCAGTAATACCCCCTGCTAGGATACCCTACACAAATATAATCTCAACTTATAATAATATAAAGGAAAACTACGTAAAGCTTAAATTGTATGAAATATGAAATCTCCAAATTATTGGTTAATTTCCATAGATGAAATTCATGCAGCATTAAAATATAATTTATCAAAATGTTGCTGCTGCTGCTGCTGCTGCTGCTACTGCTGGTGCAGCTTAAAGATGCCTCAATGCACAATTTTCGTACATGAATGTTAAGCTAATGATGCATATAGAGGAGTTGGACAAGTTGGACGAGTTAGACGAGTCGAATGGCCATAGCATAAGGTGCACTCAGTGTACTAATGTAATTATAAGCAACTTGCCATGACAACCTTTTGGTCATTGCGGGTCGTTGAGGGTCGATTGTCGGGCCGTTGTCGGTCCGGGTGGACATACGACTTGATTATAATGCTCGAGATTCAATTTAATTTGATACGCACGGATTTTGTGCGACTAGTGCAATACATGAAGTCGTTCAAGCTGTTGGGTGTCATTGGGGGGCTGCATCAAAGCATTTTGGGGGGTAGGGGATTTTGCGCTTGTTGTTGTTGAAACCACCCAAAAATTTGTTTGCAGTTCAACTGTGGCTCAATTGACCAGCCTCACAACGAGCTAACTAGCAGTGAGTCGAGACGATGTTGAAGGGGGATTGCGGATCCGATGCTCAACGGACAAGTTATGGGCCCCAAAAATGGGCGTATAGCTGCTGCCTTTGCTGAGTGTCGTGCAGAGAGAGAGAGAGTGAGAGTTGCAGTGGCAATCGCCATCGCCATAGCCATAGCCATCATCGTCATCACCGTCGTCCTCGTCATCGTCATCGTCATGCAAAACTCATTGAAGTCGTTAGCGTGCGTCCTGCCAGCGGGCAGCAACAGCAGGCAGGCAGCCAAAAACGACACAATGCACAGTGACTGCAGCTGAAGCTGGTGATGGAGTTGGAAATGGAGATGTAGATGTAGGCGTAGCTTACAATGCAGTAAACTTTGCTGCTGCTGCTGCTATTGCTGCTACTGCTGCATGTTGTGCGCTGGCTACTGGTTTTTGGCTTCATTGATCATATGCCCAACAATGCAGCACACACAGACACACGCATACATATACATATATGTCTGTATGTCTGTGTGTCTGTATGTCTGTGCAGTGCATGTGCAGCGCCTGCTATAGTTATTGGCTTAATTTACGTTTTTACGTTTGCCGCCTCGTTGTTGTGTTGCCTGATTTTTTTTTTTTTTTTTGTTCTCTCTCATTTTTATTTCTGCTACTGCTGCTGCTGCTGCTGCTGCTGCTGCTGCTGCTACTGCTGCTACTGCTGCTGCTACTGCTGCTGCTGCTGCTGCTGCTTCTTCTTACGGCCCAAAATAATGTGATAGTCGGGTTTTTTTTCCACAATTTACGCACTTTTGCCATGCCACCGAAAAATTAATTTTAATTGTTTGCGTTTGTATTGCATTTTTATATATATATATATATATATGTGTGTGTATTGTCTGTCTGTCTGTCTGTGTCTGTGTGTGTTAAAAAACGAGCCTACATTAAAATCAAAGTAATTATTCAAGTTGTGTTTTTACTCTTGCCTCCGCACAGTTTTTCAGTCACTCTTTGATTCTTTTTCTCTCTTTCTCTCGCACAAATTGCCTTCATTATATTGTTGTTGTTGTTGTTTGTTTGTTTGTTAATTGTTTAAGTCCTTTAACTGATAAAGATATCGCTGTCTCTTGCTGCCTTTCCCTCTCTCTCTCTTTCTGCGCTTTATACTCATTATTTTTATCCTTTTTTATGCATTTTGTTTAATTTCATTTTGTTTTTTTTTATTTTTTTCTTTTTATTTACTTTTCATTTTTTATTTTATTTTTTTTTTTACCTATTTGAAGTAGTAGCTCATTAAGGCGTCGATATCCTGCTTGACATCCTTTATTACTTTATGACTTCTTGTATTTTACATTTTCTTTCCTTCATTTCGCTTCATTTTCTTTCTTTTTTTCATTATGACAAGAAGCAGACTCCCATCCCCCAGCATCAACATCATCGATTGATGCGTTTTCTTTCTTACAGTTTCTACTGTCGTTTCCTTTTTTCTCTATCTGTCTTTCTCTCTTGCTTTCTCTTTCTTGCTTGCTATCCAATTTTTCATCTGTAAATGGCAAAAGGATATCAAATTGCTTTATAGCACGTGGTTGGAATTTTTTAGTCTCTGGTTATGTTTTTTTTTTGTTTCTTCTCTCTCTGCTTTTTTTTTGGCTGCATGTTCTTGGGCAATGGGCAATTATAGTTAATGAAGCCTGGAAACAGCTTTAAATGATCCTTGAATTAAAATGGAATTTTAATTTCAATATTTTTATTATCAACATGAAAGAAAAAGAGACGCGAAGCAATACAAATTTAATTAAATGCATAAAATTATAATATATTCATTTTTAATAATAATAAGAATAAGAATAATAAATAAAATCATATAAAAATTATAATAATAAAAGGAAAATTAATATATTTTTATTATAAAATAAAAATTTAAATTTAAAAATAATATTATAATAAAAAATATAAAGAATATATAATAAAAAATATTATTAATATTTTAAAAAATTAATTTAAAAATAATATAATTAAATTTTATAATTCAATAATAATAATAATACAAAAAATAAAAAATAAAATAAAAATAATACAAAATATAAATATAAAAATAAAAAATTAATAATTGAAAAATTATTAATAATAATAATTATATAAATATTATACAAATTAATGAAAATACTATAATAAAAATTAAAATTATAATAATAATTATAATATATAAATAATTTTTAATAATTTATTAATAATAATAATAATAATAATGAATCATTAATATAAAAATAATAAAAAATATATATAATTATAATAATAAAAAAATATAATTATAATAAAAAAAAATATATAATAATTTATAAAAATTGTATAAAATTTAATTATATTTTTTTTAAATATGATACTGTTTTTTATTTTATATTTTTATACATTTTTCTTAACAATAATTTCAACATGGTAATAAATTAATAATTTGATATAATTATTAACATTTAAAAAAAAATAATAAATAATTAAATTATAATTTTAATAAAATTAACGTTAAATATAAAAATAACTAAAAATTCGTAATATTTGTGCAATTAAATTTTATTTAAGAATTTAATTTTACTAGCTGTGCATGCAATTATATTTGTCTTTAACTGCTCCCAAAAAATGTTATGTGGCATCAGCATAAATTCAGTTAGTGATAAACTCAAACAGTAACAACAACAACAACAAAAATAGAAGAGAAATAGCAATAGCAACAAAAGCAACAACAGCAACAACAGAATATTGCAACATTATCATTCATAGCTCTTGTCTCAACTAATTTAATCGTTACAAAACTACAAAAACAAACACAAAGACACAAGCACACACACATACAGCTATATATAACTATAGCTGCATATATGTTTCTCTCTGTGTGTATGTTGTCATTGTGCTTTTTGAACCAATCGCTGTTGCCTATTTGTGCAATTTTAGTTTTCATTTGTCATCAACATGGCCATTGCTTTTAGCCGTTTTTGCCATTCTGCCAATTGCAATTGCAATGCTCAGTTCAAAATTGAATTTCACCCACTGTGCTCCAGCTTTCTCTCTCTCTCTCTCTCTCTGTCTCTGTCTTGCACACATATACACAAGGACAAGCAATAGGAAAATCGCTGCCGTCATAACGCTACATAAATAAACCCATTGGAAAGCGCATTGCAGTTGCAGTTGATGCTGCTATTGCTATTGCTGCTGCTGCTGCTGCTGTTGTTGCTGTTGCTATTGCTGCTATTGCTATTGCAGTTGCCAATGCAGCCATTGCCTGCCGTTTTGGCAATTCCCTTGCATGTGTGCGATGCGGCTTAGACCTTTGCTGATGCCCTGCAGCGCCAACTGACTGCCGACTCTGGCCAAAAATGAATTTTGTTGAGGTTTTTAGCAGCATGCACTATATATATCTTTCTCTTTCTCTCAAACACACACATACATATATATAGAGTGTGTGTGCAGCTATTGGATTTTATAATCAACAATGCGAAACCAAAGTGAAGTACAGAGCTTTTGTCCTGCTGTTACACTCCTGCAGGCTCATAATTTTAATTATACTGAGTGCCAATGAAGTCAACAGCGATAAGACTAAACCGTATAGCGATTGATGATGCAAACAGAGACAGAGAGAGAGACAGCAACATAGAGTAAGAGAGACAGTTGTGGGTGTAGTAGTAGTAGTAGTATAGAAGGGGGGGGGATCAACAGTATAATCTATGCTCTAACATTGCCTTTTAACATTAGCAACAGCTGTGTGCGTTTCCACTGCATTTATATTTATTATGGCAAATGCAGCAAGACAGCAGCAGCAATATAGATAGATTCAGGAATGACGGGATGAAGGAGGGGAGAAAGGTTACACTATGATGGTTACGGTCACGCGGTGCCCGGATATATTAGCAACGCGTCGAGCGACGGTTCGCTCAATAAACCGCAAAACGTGGTTATATTATGCGGGGAAGGTGACAGCAGGGTTGTGCAACAGCAACAGCAGCAGCAAGTGAGAGAGAGAGAGAGAGTAGGGGAAGGTAGAATGCATGTCAAAAGATACAGGAAGCCAGGAGCGACAGTGTTTGCTGGACATATGGATAAATGCAATATTTTATTTTTATATATTATTATTATTATTATTATTATTATTATGACCACCGTGCGATATACAATGGACTTGACCGCACACATAGCAGACATACACATACATCAAGTGCAGGGGCGGGGTAGATGCGACTCGTACAAGTGGTCAATTTTTAGTTTTGTGGGTGGTTTACAAAAGCAATGAAGCAATGGTAAGAGAAGAGAGAAGAGTGAGAGAGAGGGGAACATAAGCTGTACAGTGGCGGGAGGCGGGGGAATATTGCAATCAATCCGCAGACATTAATATTTTTCGTGTTGCCAACCGCAAATTGTTGCGGCTCACAGTCACTGCAGCAGCAGCAGCAACAGCAGCAGCAATAGCAACAGCAACAGCAGCCACTTACCCAAACCAAAAGAGAAACACACAGATGATGAAGAGAGACGAAGAGAGAGAGAGAGTGTGAGTGAGTCAGAATGAGATGGGCGGCCCTTTCAATGATATCAGACAACCCTCGATGCGGATTGAGTGGAATCATAAATTAATTAAAAGAGATTTGTTTGCGGCTTGCAAAGGATTCTGCCATGCAGTCAAACAGGAAACCGGAACAACAAAGAAAATGTGCGTTGGCTGATGTTGTTGTTGCTATTATTATTATTATTGTTGCTGTTGTTGTTGTTGTTGTTGCTCTTGCTACTGCTGTGTGGGTGTTCGTCTGTATGTTGGTGTGTATGCTAGAAAATTAAAGCAACATTTTTCGTAATGCCAAGCAAAGAACAAAATTAATTAGCCTAATTGTAAGGGCGGTCGAGACGAACGAAGCCAAAAGCACCAACAGCATTATGAGTGAAGACTGAAGGGAGGGGAACGTTGGGTGAATGAAGAACAAGCTAAAATTGTAGTGGAGCACAACTGGAAGGCAATCATAGAGTAGCGTAAGCAGCGCGAAGGAAACGAAAACGAAACGAAGCGAAATGAATGAATGGGAGGAATGAATGAAATGAAATGAATGTATAAGGAATTTATATTGCGCGCCCAAAAGAGTAAGAGAGTGAGAGAGAGAGATGCAGTGGCGTAGGGCGAAACTATTTCGATTTTAACAGCAAAGAGCAAACAGTACCGGCAGCAAAAAAAAAAGCCGTAAACAAAAGAAAACTGTAAAAATGGCAGCAGCAGCAGGAGCAATAGCAAGTCAAGTAATAATACTGAATAGAATATCGGTTAAATTCCAAAAATTCTTTAGAATTACAAGAAATTAAATTGGAAATAAAAAAAACAAAAAAAATGTTTTCAATTAATTACTGCAATTCGTTTTTAACACTAACTCACACACAATAAAAGTCTTCGAAATTCGAGTAATAAAATTGATTTAACTCAAATCATATACATACTAGAATTTTACTCTAGCTTTAAAGCATTTCGTTTCTCTTTCTATGTGCGCTCATTTTATTTGCACTTCTTGTGTGAGCGCTTTGAAAAGAATTTGTATAGCTCTCTCACTCTGACACCTTGTGATCAGCTGCAGCAAGCGAAAGCTTAATTTTGCATGAAGAGTAGTTTCATGAGAGCACAGCAGCATTGAGCGCGCAATCTGTTTGTATGCACTGTTTAAAGCAGAGCGAGAAGCTGTGACGCTGAGCGGCTGCAAGAGAGCAATACAGCTCTGCTTGCACGCATACAAGCAGAGAGCAATGCAGCTCTGAGTGCATTTCAGCACTTTGAGTTTTTGAGCACAGCTTTGGAAGCTGAGATCAAGTAATGCATTGGTATGCGCGTGCATGGGTAGCATAATTAGAGCTGCACACGGAGTTTAGAGGTCAGTTGCTACTGGCAAGCAGTACTGTGCGGGCGTCGTAAGGTGTTCGATCGCGTTAGTGAAAATTATGTTTGTGTGTGTGCGTGAGTGTGAGTGTATATTGCTGAATAAAAAGAAAAGCAAGCAATTTATGCGCAGTTATTCGCTAGCAAAGCAAGAATAAAAAAAGATAAGTTATTTGATTTGTATTTGCAAAAAGATTACATAGCTTAAGCATATTGTTGATCTAGATTGAATTGAAATTTTGGATAAGTAAGATAAATGCAAGCATTAGGCAAAGTTGAATAACAAATGAAAAAGAATAAACAAATAAAATAAGCGAACTAAGGCGCTGCAAAAATAGGGTTGATAAAATTGCATAAAGTATAACAACATAATTCCCTCAACAGTAAGCAGCAAGCTGACAGAATGAGAACGAAAAAGAGAGTGTGAGTGTGAGTGAGAGTGAGAGTGAGAAATAAAAATGTTTTTGTAAGTCAACTCATTAGTCATAGCACCTTCTGCAAACATTTGTGGCCACATCCCTTTTGTAAAGTTATTCCCACAACGCCACTGATTGCCACAGTCAGCCAAATGCTTTGAGGTTTTACACTTTTGGCCCATTTGTTGGGTTTTTTGTTGTTTTTTTTTGTTGCCTGCTGTGGCTTCTGCTACTGCTGCTGCTGCTGCTGCTGCTTCGTCTTCTGCTGCTTGTTTTTCTTTTACGTCTGCTCGGCGTATATAACTGCTGCTGCTGCTCCTTCTCAATCGCGCTGTCTCTCTCTCTTTCTCTTCGTCTCTATCATGCTCATTATTCGTGTGCGGTGCGGTTTTTATTTCGTTTGGTCGCGTCACCCTTGGCATACCAAAAAGTAACGTATTTGACGCGTCACAAATGAAAATCTAAAAGATTAATTAGCTCAAGTTTTTCGTCGACCGTCTGTCTCTCTGTCTCTTTGTCTCTCTCTCTCTTTTTGTTTTTGTTACTTGCCTTCGTCTTTCCTTTACATCTCCAACTCCTCCAGCTCCATGTTGTTGTCTTCGATCGAAATCCCAGCGCAAATCTGCAGCGACTTACCAACTTACTTATTGGGTAGAAAAATCATCCACTTTTTAGCCCCTCCCTCAACTCCCACCATTTGACGCGTAGAACTTGAAAATGTGCTGGCAAAGCGCCTTTTGGGGCTGTAATAAATTTTAAGTCCTAATCAAAGTTGACAATAATAATAAAGTTAATAATGTTATTTTGCCTCTCTTCTTATTCTCATTCTTATTCTTATTCTCATTCTCCTTTTGATTTTTTTTTTTTTTTTTGTTACTCATACCAAAAATTTGATTCTTATGCTCATTCTTCTTATTCTTGTTTCTCTTTTCTTTTCTCTTTTCTTTTTTTTTGCAGTGACTCAAATCCCGTGCTGATTTCATCGCCACCAGAATTGGCTGGCATGACTCTGGAGGCACGTCTGATATCCTACGATTGGGAAAATCAATTTGGTGAATTTCAAGAGGCCACACGCAAAGGCAGCTTTAAACCCATCTGCTGGGGAGCTAAGAATCATGTGGTGCCGGTGAGTAAGCAACTTCGATTTATGCTCACGATAAATTCAAAAAACAAAAAAAAAAAAAAACCAAGTGAAAGTCACAAATAACGACAAAAGCGGCAAAGCGAAAAAGCAAAGACAAAAAAGCAAAGCAAAAAAAAAAAAACAAAAGCTCAGACAATTTGCCTTAATACGAAGCTTAAATGCTCTTTAACAATTTTAAATTGGAAATTTATTTAATTTGAGATTAATTTAGAAGTGGCAGCAGAATGAGAGGATAATAAATTATTTTTGAGGATTTTTTTTTTTATATTTATAGATTTATATTTTAATTACAATTTTAATTTGTATTTATTTGAATTTTTAAGCTAACTAAAAATTAATATTATAACTAAGCTGCATAGAAAACTGCAAATAGCCAACTTGCTGCCAAAAAAAAAAAAAATTCTTTAGTTTCGATTTAATGCCAAAAGTAAGAAAAAGTCATCACTGACCAATGAGCATGTAGCGCAGAGCACAAGCTGCTGCTACTGCTGCTGCTGCTGCTACTGCTGTTGCTGCTGCTGCTGTCACAGTTGAAATCGCATTAACCCTTTTCTTCTTTTTGTGCTTGTCGTCTCTATTTTATCTATTCTCTAATCGTTTGGCAACAAACATTTCGCTACTTTTGCTGCTTAACATCCATCAGCTTAATCAGCTAAATTGCTAGACAATATCTGGGATAATTTTTCTTGCTGCCATTTTGGGTTTGAGACTAAGTCCAGGAGCTCAATCACACCACACTTACCACACACACAGAGAGAGAGAGAGACACAGGCAGCAGCAGCAGCAGCAGTTACACCCAAACAGTAAGAGAGAGAGAGAGATAGAATCAATGTGAGTTTGAGTGGGAGAGAGTGAGAGAGATGCCTAGACAAGTGCTCATTTATTCATGGCAAAGAGTATGAGCAAAAGACATTAGGGGCATCCCAGGCCCAGCAGTTACCTCTCACTCTCACTCCTGCGCGCTCTTGCTCTCTAAGGAGCCCGGATAATGTGGCTGCAGCAAAGCGGGTAATGTCTACCGGAAACCGCACGTTATAAAGTGCAATCAATTGCAGTTGCCGTTGCCGTTGCCATTGCCATTGCCATTGCCATTGCCGTAGCCATTGCTGTTGCCGTTGTAGTTGTAGTTGTAGTTACTATTGCTGCCTCTTGCTGGCTTGGCTAACTTGACTATGAGGCCAGCAGCAGTGAAGTTTGTTAGCGCCACTTT
This sequence comes from Zaprionus obscuricornis, assembly GCA_037044475.1. Lineage (NCBI taxonomy): Eukaryota > Metazoa > Arthropoda > Insecta > Diptera > Drosophilidae > Zaprionus > Zaprionus obscuricornis. The sequence continues at coordinate 60,104 of JBAMBR010002874.1, forward strand.
ACAAGCCAGACGAGGCTCAGCGTACAAAATTACAACACAATATACAACGAATGTGGCAGTAGAACAGTAACCAATCGGGTCACATATATCAGTCAGTCAGCGCATGAGAAAGAGACAGACAAAGAGAGAAAGAGAGAGAGAGAGAAAGGAGTAAGAGTTAAAGTTGCAAGCAAACAGCAGTAGCGCAGCACGTACAACTTCGACAACGATCATTCTAATGGGTCACACGCTAAAACCAAGTCACTAGCCAGCCATCTGCCAGCTGTTGGCTAACGGCTGCCGGTTACCAGTTGCCAGTCAGCCAATACTAATTCACGTTACAAAATGCTTCAAAGAATTCGTTCAAACAGCCGACTGACTAACTCATTGACTGACTGACTGCTCGACTGCCTGCTCGACTGACTCTTGGACAGATTCCTCGACTGACTCTCCGACTCTTTGACTAACTTGAGTAAATGAATGTTAACCCATATGAGAGCTTGCCGCTGAATTTTTTTCTAGTCTTTTGCTGGAAAATTGTAGGAAATTGCTTAAGTTGGGAAATTGTTGCCATTTTTATGCCACCGACGACGACGATGACGATGACGACGACTGGTGGCAAGTAAAATTATCAACGCTTGAATTGTCATCGATTTTCCGTGCTGTTGCGTTAAATGTTGTTGCCCATTTTCTATACAGCTCAGTTCAGCTCAGTTCTTCACTTCTATTTGGCTTACACTCCGCTCTTCGTCTTCTCTTATGACTCCTCCTTTTCTTCCTCCTACTTCTACTTTTTTTTCGAATTTTATTTTTTGCTTCTTTATCCGCCAAGTCAATAATTCATTGACGTTGCCCTAAGGCAAACGACGCGACGGCTGCTGCTGCTGTTGCTGTGACAAGCCCATTGAATTTATAAACTCTCATCGTCGCATCGCCCAAATTAGCAGCAGCCCGACAGAGAGAGAGAGAGAGAGAGAGAGAGAGAGAATGTGTGCATAAAATAGAAGCACAAATACATGTTCAAAAAAAAAAAAAACAATGATAAAGATAAAAGCAGCACAAAAAGTTAGGGAAGCTGAAGAGAAGTTAAAATTTAGTCAGCCGATAAAAGACTAGTTGCTGCTGCTGCTGCTGCTGCTGCTGCTGCTGTTACTAAGTTTAGAGGCAAATGTTGGGCTTCGACCATAGTGCAGCAGCAGCTGCTCGATTGAAAGGTAAATTCCGTTCAATCTACTGTAAAAATACACAAGGCAACTTTATAGATCACTTTGACAAAAAAACAAAAAAAAAAAAAAACAAAACAGCAACAAAAAAAAATATTTGCTCCATTTAGCAGCAGGTTGGCAAAAAAAAAAAGAAAGAAAAAAAAAAAAACGTTTAAAAAAATGCACAAAAAAAACCTAAGCTGGCAAAGAAAGTTTGCTGATTAGTTTTATGCAGCGTTTATCAAAAGTCATTGGACTGGAAGGCCTACTTACACTGTGCAACAAAAAAAAAAAAAAACGGAGAAAAACTAAAAGATGTCAGATTAGAATAGAAAAAACTAGCAAAAAAAATTATGTTGAAATTATTTAGGTTGCATAAAAAAAAAAAAATAATGAAAAATTTATCTACGATTTAACGATTTATTGCGATTTAAAAATAGATAAAAACTATATTAATTTTATTTTTTAATTAAAATTAAAATTATTATTATTATTTTTATAATATTATTTAATATAAATTATTATTATAAAATTATTTTTTAAAATTATATTAAAATTATTTAAATATGTTATCGTAATATATTTAAATTTAAATATATTAAATTTATTTTTTAATAATTATTAATATTATTATTTTTATAATATTATTTAATATAAATTATTATTAAAAAATTATTAAAATTATTTTTTAAAATTATATTAAAATTATTAAAATTTAAAACTATTATCGTTATGTATTTAAAATATTAATTTAACATCCTTAAGATCAAAGAATTATTTTTATATTTTTTTTTATATAAAACTATTATCGTGATAAATTTTAATTACTAATTTAACATCAGGTTAACCCTTAAAATCCACGAATTATTTTTTTAGTCATATTTTACAGCTGTCAAAGTAGCAAAAATTGCAAATATATCAATCAAAAATTCTAGAAAATTCTTTAAAAAAAATCAATAGAAAATTATATTAAAATTATTTAAATATAAATATGTTATCGTCATATATTTAAATTTCTTATTTAACATCAGGTTAACGCTTAAAATCTAAGAATTATTTTATAGTTCTACTTTACACTAGGCAAAATAGCAAAAATTGCGAATAGAAAATTCTAGAAAATTCTTAAAAAAAAAATCTATAGAAAATTTAATTTAAATAATTATATTCAAAATATTAAAGTAGAAAAACATTGGATTTAACTTTGATTTAAACAATTAATTTTAAAATCTCGTTAACCTTTCTTATTTATCATCACACAACATATGAAGTTGTGTGTGTTAGTGGCAAGTTATATTTGTTTAGGCAAAACTATCAATCAAAATAATTAAAATGACAATTCTATTATGTCAACTGTAACATGATCCTTGCCGTTAGAAATCCTTTTGGATAAAAAAATATTCAACATATTTGCAGCACACATCTGTCGTGTTTTGGTTTTTTTTTTTTTTTTTTTGGGTTAATGCCTGCGATTAAACTGTAGATTATATTATTAGAAGCCTAGCAAATACTTGAACCAACATTAAATAAATCAACAAAAAAAAAAAAAGGAAAAGTGGAAAGTAGAAAGTAGAAAGTGGAAACAGAAAACATTGCAAAACTGAAATTCACTGAGCAGACAAAATCCATTTCTAATTCCCAAAAGGGATTTCACATACATGTTGAATTTACATAATTTAGCTAAAATTCTATTTCACTCTTTCAATCTACTCTCCTCACTCTCTCTCACTCTCTCTCGCTCTCTCGCACTCGCACTGGCACTTTTACAACCCATTTCAAAGTCACACCTGCGGCTACCCTAAAAAAAAGCTAAAAAAAAAAAAAAAATATTTTTGTCATTTCGGCAGCCAACACTAATTAGCATAAAAACAACAAAAATAATAAAATAAAATAAAATAAAAACAACAAAAAAAAAAGTCAAATTAAAATGTTGCATACTTAGTCAAATGCCTCGCATATCATCAACAAAAAAAAAAAAAAAAACGAGAGAAAAAAAGTGAGAAAAAAAAAAAACTGAACTGGGCAGCGCCCAAAATCAACGCCCAGGGCAACGAACGAACGAACGAACGCCAAAAGCTAATTAGCATGTGCTGAGCCTTACAGCAGGCATCTATAATATAAATTTGTATAAATGTATGTGTGTGTCTCTGTGTGTGTGTGTGTGTGTGTGTGTTTGTGTGTAAATAAATATGCGTATAGCTTTAACAAAAAGTCACTGAACGGCAATTAAGGCTTTAAATTTATGCATATAAGTATATGAAGTGCACATTTTATATGTTGTTGCTGTTGCTGTTGCTGCTGTTGCTGTTGTTGCTGTTGTTGCTGTTGTTGCTGTTGTTGATGCTGCTGCTGCTCACCTTAACATACTCGTCGTGTACATTCCTTTTCAATTATAATGTCTGTAGCTGTCAGTGCCAACAGCAACAATAACAACAGCAAGAAGTCAATGCTCAAACTCCAAAATAACTTTAAAATACACAGAATAGACTCAGTAAGTGTAGGAGAGAAAGAGACAGAGAGAGAGAGAGAGAAAGAGAAGCAGAAGCAGCAGCAGCAGTTGTTTGTGAGAAAGTGAATATAAACTGTCCAAACACACCTGCAAAATGTCTGTCAAGCATAGCATTTCATTGGTTGGGCGGCAGCCTTTGGCAGACAAGCAGCAGCAGCAGCAGCAGCTAGCGCAAAATGCCTTTTGAAAAATTCAACAGCAACAACAACAACAACAAGCAACACCCACAACAGTAGCAGCAGCAGCAGCAGCAACAACAACAATAATAATGACAACAACAACAACAACAAATAACAGCAAACAAACAGCTAAACGAAGAAGCAAAATGTTGTTCGGTTTACGTTTTGCTTTTTTGAATTCTGATTTTGGAAATGTTGCTAACGTTGAACGATTTGCATAATATTATTAGTAAACACTCGTTATGAAGTCGGCCACACGCCCACTAAAGCAACAACAGAATTTCAATGCCACGCCCCCATCCCCCACAAACATACAAATGCAGACATTCACTAGATTTAGATTCTGGTCTCTCATTTTTTTTTGTTGTTGTTGTTGTCCGCCATAAAATATTTGACCGCAGCCAGTATCCTCCCCCCCCCCCCCCATAGAAAATAAACGGTACGCAGCCCACGCCTCACACCCCAACACAACGTTGTCGTTCATCGTCGTCGTCGTACACATTGCCAAATGCCCAATGCCCAATGCCCATTGCCTATTTATAAACACAAATTTATGCAGCGTAATTAAAACGCAAAATTTTTGCCGTAACCAAAGCCGTAGTCAACGCCATAGCCGTAGCCAGAAGTTGTAGCCAGCAGGAGTCGTAGCCAAAAAAAAAAAAAAACCCATAGTCATTGCTGTGAAGTAATAGAACGTAGCGAAACGTTGAATCTGATGGCTTCATTGTTTTTGTTATTGTGCTCGGAATTTTCTGTAGGTGTTGTGGATTTGCGCCTTTCTTTTTTGGCTAACAGCTAAACAGTAGCAGCGAGTGAGACAGGCAGAGCGTAAGAGAGAGAGAGAGAGAGAGAGAGTTGCTAGACTAGACGGCATAAAGTATGTTTAATCATGGCAAATCGTATGGCATATAGAAATTTTAGAAGGCTCTGTCGCTGCTGCTGCCTCTGCTCAGGCTCAGCTTTGACTTTACACTGGCGCTGCCTCTGCTCAGGCTCAGCTTTGACTTTACACTGACGCTGCCTCTGCTCAGGCTCAGCTTTGACTTTACACTGACGCTGCCTCTGCCTCTGCTTAAAATTCTAGCTCTGCTGCTCTTACAGCCTCTGCTTAGGCTCTTGCTCTGCCCACGCTCAGACTCTCAATTTTGCGCCGCTGCTTTGCCGCTGCCGCTGCTACTGTTTCGCCTCTGCACTTGACGCTGCTGCTGCTGACTTTGCTCTGCTGGCATTTCCAGAGCAGACTCTGCTTATCTTGAGCATAATTTCATTTCAAATCGACTGTGTTGTATTTTTCATTTCTCTCTCTATTTCTCTTTCTCTTTCTCTCTTTCTTATTTGCTTTCTCTCTTTATTCTTTTTTTTTCTGCTGTTTTCATTTACATTTTCTTTTATTGTAAATTGAATATTCCTTGAGGGCTTGTAAAAGGAAATTTAAATACATAAATAAATTGCGAATAAGTTTTGTATGCAAGAATTAAAGTAACACTTTTTTTTTAGGCCCTTTTATTGATGATGCTAACAATGCTAACAATGCCAACAGCAACAGCAACAATTTTTTTTTTTTATATAATTTATTAAGAGCTTTTTTATGTGTTGCTTTTAATCTAAATTTTAATAAATTTTTTAATTGTTGCTAAATATTCTTGCTATCAAGAAAAAAATATAAAAATAAAATATGTTTTATTTTAAGAATTATTTCGAAAGCAAAGAGTTTATAAATAAATTTTAAAATATTTTTTTTTACCTTTTTTTACTTGCTTTATTTTTGGTTTAAGCTAAAAAAAAAAAAAAAAAACAAATGAAATTAATTGTAAAAAAAATCTAAGAAAAATATGACAAGGCTTATTAAGAGATAAAATTAGCTACAAAAATAAAAATAAAAAAAAAATACTTAAATGAAGTTCAACTTCTACATTTTGTCAGACATTTTAAGGACATTTTGCTCCATTACAATATCAAAAGACATAAATAAGCTTTTTCTTTTTTCTTTTCTTATTTTTTTAATTTCCTCTTGCTTTCTTTTTCTTTTGCTTTGTCGCATTTGCTCAGCTGAGACACAAATGCTATTTATTTATATATATATTTATCTAGAGTGTGGCAGCTTGTGCGAGAGGCATGAGTAAAAAATTTAATTAATGTTGTAATTTATTAGTTGCAACCATGAAGCTAATGTTTATACATTTCCTCTTTTTATTTACATTGCCAGGGCTCGGAATTTCTTGAAGGCTACAGCATAAATGTAACCAAAACCTATAAGAAACACAAACGCTGCAAACCTAAACGTCTCTATGCGCCCATCACTGAACGCACTTCGCCCGCATCGGATCTTAGTGAGTTGCCGGTGTTACATGAATTGGACAACAATAATATCATTGAGGGAGCTGCACGAAGTAGTCGAAGTTCAGCGACTGATGTACATGGGGGAATAAATGCTGCCAGCAAGAATAATTGTGGTCAGTTCTCTAGTTGCCTGCTGTGGTTAGGTGCCTCATCATGGTGGCTTTTACTGATGCTAAGGACGTGAGTTAAAAGCGCACAAGGCAAAGGCAAAGAAACAGAGCAGAGAAACAGCAGCAACAGCAACAACAGCAACAGTAATGAGAGTAGCAGCAACAGCAGCAGCAGCAGCAGCAGCACAGGCACCACCGTCTAACTACACTATCTATATAAATAATTACAGACAACTATAGATATATATATGCATATATATATATAAATACATAGAAAACCAAGCAGAAAAACAGTTAAAAAAAAGAAAAAAGTAAAAAAAAAAATGGCAACTTCAACTCTTTAACTATAAATGACAGCTCTTAATCCTACTACAAATACACAAAAAAAAAAACACAGATAAACAACAAAACAGAAGAGAAAACATAATAACAAAAAAAATACTAAAAACAACAAACAAATACTAAAAAAAAAAGCTAAAAAAAAAAGCTAAAGAAAAACTATGGAAAAAAAAAATGACAGTAATATTAATTATTTATAATAAGCTAGACACCCATGCAGTCTGTCTCTCTCTCTCTCTCTCTCTCACTCTCTCTCACTCACTCTCTCTCTCTCTCATACTCTAACTGTCTATCTTCATGTCTCTCTAACTTTATTTTCTATCTTCTACACTCTCTCGCTCTGTCTGTCTGTCTGTCCTTTTTATCTCTTTTACTGCTGTTTCTACATTCTCGCCCCACACTGTTTATTTATGCCAAGTCTCGCATATTTTTTGTTGTTTTTGTTCTAGTAATTTAGTAAATTATTAATGATTTTTTTTCTAATGTAATTTAAGCAAAACTATGAATAAAAAAAAATACACAAAAAGAAAATAAAATAAAAATAAAAAGTAAAAAAAAAAAAACAAAATATGAATATGAAAATGAAAATGAATAATCGCGTACCGCATTTTAAAAACCGAAAAGCAATAATTAGTTGTTGTTGTCGTTAGAATGATGAAAAGAAAAAACAGAAAATAAAAAATAAAATAATGCAAAAATATTTATATAAAAAAAAAATAAAAATAAATAAAAATACGATTACATATATATATAAATATAAATATATAACTACGAGTATGTCTATATATATATAAAAAAAAATACTAAATATACTAGTACAGTCATTCCTTCTATATAAAATAATAATAATAATAATAATAATAATTTTTATTATAGTCTATGTATTAGAACGTATTAGGATTTGACTTATGTAAAGCTTGAACGTCTGATGATTTTTGTTAGACATTGCAAGACACAATCGTAATTGAAGTAAAAATGATAAAAAAAAACACAAAAGAAAACAAAAAACTAAAAAAGCAAATTGAGCAAAATGGCAACAAGCAAAATGCAGTTGCAGTTGACATAAGAAATTAAAATTAAGCAGAAAAAAAATATTAAAAAAATAAATAAATACAAGTAAATATTATGCATAAAATATAAATATATATATACATATATAGATATATAGATATATAGAGAGAGATCGTAAAAACATAAAACATACTTAAATCCCCCGATTAAGTTTAGTCACTTGCGCATAAACTAAGCAACTTAGTTCGCAGCTGCAAAAAAAATGAGAAAACATAAGAGAGAACAAAAAAAAAATCAACAAAAATTACACCACATAAAATTATACGTCCATATAAAAAAAAAAGAAAAAAATGAAAGAAAAGAAATGGAAGAAAAGCAGAAGAAAAATTGAGCAAACAAAAATAACTAAGTAACAAAAAAAAAAAAAAAAAATTTATTTAGTTAATGGTTTGCATAGTAAAAGCTGAAGAAGAAGCAGCAGAAGATGAAAACTTGCAACTTTACTTTTGTTTTTGCATTGATAAATGGCATTAAATGAAGACGACGAAGACTAAAAAAAAAATTATATTACTATAATATATAAAAAAAAAATAAAAATAATAATAATAATAATACTCTATAATGTAGCGCGTGATGATAAATGATAAATGATGAAATTAATATTATTATTATTATTTTTTTATTATCTTGCAAAAATTAATTAGTTAACATGAGAGCAACAAAAAAAAATATAATTGAACTTTTCGGCATTAATGCCAATAATTTATAAATATTTATTTTTTTAAAAAAAATTTAAAAATTTACTAATAATTTTTATTATTTTTTTTTTATATAAAGCCAAGTATGTGCAAAAAAAAATAATAATAATAATTGATAAATTATATTTGCAAAAATACTGACAATGAGCAATGTTTTGGCTGGCAATAACTGTATATTTTTTGTTGATTTATGGCTATAAAAAAAAAAAATACTCGCTTTACCTGCTTACTATTATTTACATATATATATGCATATGCATATGTGTATGTGTATGTATATGTGTATGTGTATGTTTACTACTAAGTTATAATATTATATATATATTCATATTCATATTCAGTTACTCAAAACTCAAATGCTCTACACTCAAAGTGTTGCCTATATTTTCTCACAAGCTCGCTCGCTCATTTCTCATTTCAACTATATAACTAACTATCTCTCTCTCTCTCTCTCTGTCTCTTTCACTCACTGTAAACTATAACTATTTAAAATGTTAGATAATTAAGTTTTGTAAATAATTTTATATTTAATAAGTTTCAATATCAATGTTAATGATGCATGAAAATATAATGCAAAAAAAAAAGCATGTGTGAAATGGAGCTAAGCATAATACAGGGTGTGTGATTAGTAGATATTTGGAATGAGCATTTGTATGGTAAAAATTTATACATACATATACATGATGTCACTACTATATATATACTATAGATATATGATCTATATATAGATATATATATAACATAACGTACTCTCCTAGCCATGATAATGAATAATGATGATGATGAGTTCAACTTCTGCTCGAAAGTAGTTAAAATATACCATGATGCATATAACATACGAGATTACAAGATATACAGACATACAGACATAAAAGCATATAGACATGCATACATAAATATATAATAATACTATATACTATATAATATATACTATATATATACACATATACATAAATATAACTATAACTATAAAATCTATATATATATACAATAAAATAAATCTATAAGTAGTTACGTGGTTCGTAGTTGTAAATCTGAATGTGAGTATTTTATACAATGATAAAAATATAAAAAAAAAAAAAAATATTAATAAAAATATAAATTAATATATTATATATATAAAAAGCAAAAGCATAAAGCGATTAAATAAAAATAAATAAAATAAATAAAAAACACAAAAAAAAAACCCCAAACTAAAGTTACAATTTTTATACCAAAACCATTAAAAAAAAAAAAAACAAAGGCAAAGGCAAAACTAAGTTTTTTGCCATATATATATATAATATGTGAGTATATATCGTCTGTATATATATATATATATATATACAGTATATATATATATATATATTTTTAGGCTAAACTGCTATTAACTGGCATTAACTATGGATTAGTGACAAGTTGGTAAAATGCAAAGTTGAAAACAATCAAAAAAAAAAACACATATTAAAAACTTAATGTGCAAAATAAGCAAAGGAAAAGGAAACCAAAAAAAAAAAATGATTTGCGCAAAACTGTTTAAAAGTTTGCCACAAATTAAAAACTATTTGCGCAAAAAAAACATACACACACATACACAAACACACACACATACACATGCATATAGAGATACAAAACACCTACAAAAAAAAAAAACGAGAAAAAACAACAACAACTTTTCCCTGTTAGAAATTAAAAACAGCAACAAAAAAAAAAAAAAAAATGCCAAGAAAAAGTTTTGTTGTGCTGCTAAACTCAAGTACTGCGCCTAGGGGCGTGGCCGTTAAATATGGGCCAAACGTGTTTTGAGGTTTATGTTGTTATTTTTTTTTTTCACTGCGTTTTTTTTTTTTTGCAGCAGCAGCAGCAGGCCACTTGACGAGCAACTTTTTAATGGGCGACGAGCAAGGCATTTCTAGCCACCCCCCAAAAAAAAATTCTACATGAATTCTAAGCCAGCCTCACCCCCCCCCCCCTTCTCTCCCTTAGGCAGCTTGCCTGCTTTGAGCATTATTTTTAAAAACTCAAAACTCTGCACAAAGTGACGACGACAAAGCTTTGACCCAGTAACAAAAGGGAAAAAAAAAATGGGGAAAAAAACTTGTGCGCCAATGACGACAACAATGAGTGTGTCTAATTAGGAAAAACCGAAAAAAGCCAAAGAAAAAAGAAATGAAATGAAATGAAACTGAAACGAAACTGAATGAAACGATATGAAAGCCGAAAAAGTGCAAAAGAAGGAAGCGAGCAGCAGCAAGCAAGCAACAAGCGCAGAAAAGGTTTTTTCATAGTTTGGCTTATACTCTTTATTACACTCATCCGCTTTTGAAGGCATACTCTCTCACTCTCACTCTCTCTCTCTCTCTGTCTCACTTGTGCTTGCTTGTGTCATAGCAACCTGTACAGTTGCTTTCTTTATTTCCTTCTTTTTTTTTTTGTTGTCTGGCATTTTAATTAAACTTCTGGGCCAAAAAAAAAAAAATGTGAAAGAGTAAAGACGAAAGATGAATAAATAGATAATGGCATGGAATGGAATTATATACAGACTCAAAGAGAGAGAGAGAGAGAGAAAGGACGATGGAGGATGGACAATGGCCGTTGGCAGCATTACATTTACTTGACAAAAAAAAAAGACAAAGAGACAGTAGCAACTCTTTTTATTGAATATCTATGTATAGCTATATGTATATATATATATATTATTTATTTTTGTTTATTATATTGAAAGCAGCACAACAACAACAACAAACAACAACAACAAAAAAACGCGTCAACACTACAATCACGTTAACTCTATACATAAAAACATATACATATACAATATACCTATAACTATACCTATACCTAGACATATACATGCATATATATATATATATATATACGTATATATATATATATATATATAAATTATAGAGAGAGCGAAATATAAAAGGCAAACAGATTCATATAATTTAATTAAATGCAAACAAAAACGGTTTTGGAAAATGTACTTGCGATAGTAACGACAAAAAAACAAAAAAAAAAGTCAGAAAATAGTTTTAAAAACTACATAAACACAAGCGAAACTAAACTAACATAATATATATATAAAAAATAAGAGAAAAAACAACAAACAAAAAAAAAAAAGGAAAAGTATTAAAACTCAAGCTAAACAAAAAAGTAAACGGAAACTACAAACATTTAAAATGCAACAAACACACACTCACACACACTCACACTCACACACACACACACATACACTGACATAAACACAAGCAAACAACATTTAACATTTGTGCTATGGGATTGAAAGAAGACGATTTGCAGAGCCGGATTATAGTGTAGAGTGCAATGCAAGTGCGTTGCATTGCTGCAAAGAAAATGCGAAACATAAAAAGTTTTTTCATACTTTTTTTTTTTTTCGCTCAATGTTAAGCAAGCGGCTTTACTTAGCTGAAGCCTGGCAGGCAAGTGTTGTTGCAACTGTTGTCCAAGCGGCAAATTTATAACATAAAAAAAAAACATAACAAGACTGAGGTGTAAAATCATATTAAAATTTTCTTGTACAATTTTTGAGCTATGAATTTTTTAAATTTTCGTTTATTTTGACGTTTATTTCTTAAAAGATATGATTAATTAATTATTTAAAATGTATTTAAATGTGCTTTAAATTAGTTTTGCAATTTTAATATGCCTTCCAAAATTAATTCCATTACAAGCAGCATAACATGCGAGCTGTATAATTATTTAAAACTAAATTCTTCAAAATTTCCATTTAATTATGCCGCTTGAAAGTATGCTACAAATTTTTTTCTTTTTTTGCTTTTCTTATTAAAGTTTCTGTTGATGTTCAGTAATTAATTATTAAAATTCACATTTGCTTTAATTTTAAAATTTAAATAACACAAGACTGAAGTGTAAAATTATATTAAAATATTTATTTAAATTTCGCAACATTTTATTTCAATTTTTTTTTTTGCATATTTTATACTAAATTATTTAAAGCATATAGAAATTTTTCCTATTGCATTAATTTGCAAAAAATTTGAATATGCGTTGAAAATGTAATTTCATTACATACACTAAGCTATTAACTGACTTCTAATCATTTTGTAGTTCTTATTTAACTTTGCATTCTAATTTTTTTTTTTTTTGTGCTTTAATTAAAAAACTGAATAAGACGAAAGAAAGAAAGAAAGAAAAAGAGAGAAAAAAAAAGTAAAACGAAATGAAACGTTTGATGCCTTTGTCAGTGCTTCTTTTCATTTCGCTTAGTACTTGTGCTAGCTTAATATCTTTCATGTTCTCTAAGTTTCACATTTTTTTTTTGTATTTCTTCCTCAGCTTCAGCTTCTACTTTAGCTTTCTTTTATTTTTTTTGTTGCACAACTCTGAACTTCAATATGTAGTAGTAGGTTTTGCTTGAAGCTTTTGTTCTAGCGCCTGTTCTATTCATGGCAACTAATAAGTTTTTTAAAACTGACCCAATTAGCTTGTTGGCAACAGTTGCTGTATCTTGTTGCAGGTATTTTTTTTTTTTTTTTTTTTGTAGTTTTTCTTAATTTCCTATCCGCCGCAATGCAAACAAATCTCTTGTCTCTTGGTCTCAAAGCAACAAAAAAAGCAGAGAAAAACTCTTAAAACAAGTACATCAGGTACACTTTGTCAAAGTAGCACAAAAGACACACACACACACACACAAACACACACACAGACAGAAGAAGAAGAAGCAGAAAACGTAACATAGCATGTTAGCAGTAGACTAAGTCATTAAAATCCCTTTATTGAAAGTTTTCTCTATTTTTCTTCGTTTTTTTTTTAGTTTATTTTTTTAAGAATGAAAAAAAATGCATAGAATGAAGCAGAAGAAAACTAAAAACTAGAAAAAAAAACCCAAAAAAAAAAGAAGAAAATAAAAACAAAAACAACAAAAAAAAAACACAGAACCTACCTAAAGCGAAAGATGAATGAACCTAACTATTTTTAGTGTGTACCTTAATTTTTTTTCAAAAGAAGAAAAACGTAACGAAACCCTGAAAAATAAAAAAAAAAAAAAAAAAAACAAAACGCGCAATGAAAAACTCCCGAAAACTAAAACCAAAAGCAAAAGCAAAAGTAAAGAAAACAAAAACAAAAGTAAAGCCTATATAAACTATGAACTAAAACATATATGAGAGAAAGTAAACGATAAACATTAAACGTAAAAGTAAAAGCAATAAAAAGCAAATGCATAGCTATCAAAAAAAAAAAAAAAACAAATATAAAATATAAATAAAAATTATAAATATAAATATATAAAATATGATGTCATGGCATAGGTTAAAGATAAACATTAGTACTAACTAATAAATACGAGTATAGAAATTAGTTTTTGCGATTGAGTGAAAAGTCTTTTTTTGGGCCTATTGGCTCAAGGAAAAAATATAAAAAAAAACATATATGTGTATGCGAAAGTGCGAGTGTGACAAGGAATGTGACAAAAAATAAAAATGAAAAAAAAATAAATAAAAATTGCATATGATAAAATTAAATTAAATTAACTAAAAAAAAAAACAAGAAAATACAAAAAAAAATATAAGAAAAAAAGAAAAAAAGAAACTATTTTAAAGTAGAGCAGTTGCAAAATATTTAAATGTGTCGTTAGTAGAAACAGAAACTAAACAAAAACAAAAAAAAATATGAAAATGAAAATGAAAATTCGAAAAATCGAAAAAAAAAATCATAAAAAAAAATAGTAGAACTTAGCATTGTCGTTAGCAATAGTAGCAGAAAAATAAATAAAAAATAAAATAAATGAATGGTTAAAAATCGAGAGAAGGCAAAAATTGAGGAAAAGCAGCAGAGAAATGAATAATGAATAATGAAAAGCATACATACCATATATACATACATACATCAATCAATCAATCAAAGAAAAATAAGCAAAAAAAAAACATACTACATACCAATACATCATACATCATAGCATATAAAGTATAAAGCATAAATAAAATAAAGTAAAAATCAAATAAAGTAAAAAGTAAATTTAACAAAACAAAAAACAAAAAAAAAAACTAAGCATCAATGTTTGTGTATAACTTCTGCATGAAATGTAATAAAAAATATGAAAGAAAACAATGCAAAAAATGCAAAAAATAAATAAAAAAAAAATACATACATACAGCGTACATCATATATACATATATATATATACATACATACATATACATATAGTAAAGCATATATACATACATATAGTTGAGTGTATTCCTGTCTCTCTCTCTCTCTTTCTCTCTCTCCCTGCCTTCCTCTCGCCCCACAAATCATTCACCGAAACTAGTAGCTCAACAATAAACATGAAATACAAAAAATAAACAACAGCAACATAAACACTAAAAGTAAAGCGTAAAAAAAATAAAATGCATAATAGTTAATACTGTATAAGACATTCGAACATAAGTTACAATATATAGAGACACACAGACAGCGCAAAAAAAAAAAACAATGGCAAAACTGGCTGAATGCTCAAGCTAAACTCAATCCATGCACAGACAGACACAAAGAACACTTGACATTTGCTCAGTTAAAGACCAAAAAATCATTTCACAAAAATTCATTAGCCAAAAGTCTTCAAATTTTCAGCAGCTTTAACTCAATTTAGCAACACTTTCTCAATACCAAAAAAAAAAGAAAAAAGAACATTATGCTCAATAACTAAACTCAAACTGTCAGAAAAGGCTTTCAGCCAGTTTTAAATGCAACATTTTTGGCCATCAACTGAAGCGTAGAAATGACAAGCATTTTTTTGATACCAAAATACAAACAATACTGTGAACACATACTTAACACACAGACACAGAGACACATAGACAGACAGACATTTAGACATTTAGACAGCTAAATACATTGTAAACTATTGTGAACTAAATATTGTTTGATTGTGAGCCAAGTTCCACATACACACACACACAGGCAGAGACTAAGCAGCAAAATAGTAAAAACAATTTTAAGTTTAAGCAACTAAATCATTCTGTAATATATACTAAAACCGCAAGAGTTAAGCAACAAACGTAACAACAACAACAAGCGCAAAAAATGCTATGAACAAAATGAAAATCATGCAAAACACACGCAGACATAGACAGACATAGACAGAAGCAATGTATTTTGAGCTACTTAATTGTAAATCTTGTTTGTGCAATCTGCTGTGCAACAACAGCAGCAGCAGCAACAACAAGAGCAACAACAACAGCAACAACAAGAGCAACAGCAAGAGCAACAGAAACTGCAACAACAACAAGCGCAATTGCTATATATTTAAGTTCAATAGAAAATTGTGCAACGCCCAGCAAAGTATGCAATAGATTTTTCACAAACACAGAGAGAGATTATTACTCACACACACAAACACACAGATACACATGAATTATGTACGAATATAAATGAGTTTTTGTATTTTAAATTTTTAGCTGAACTACTACAAATTTTTTTTGTTGTCTATGTATGTGTGTGTGTGTGTTTGTGTGTGTGTGTGGCGATTAAATGCATTGCGTATTTATTTATGTAAATTTAGTTAAATGCAAATTAATTACATAACTGCTAACTGCCAGCTGAAAAGCTGAAAATGTTGCCACAAAACGAAAATGTTTACACAGCAGCAACAACAACAGCAACAACAATAATAATAACATCAACAGCAAGAACAACAACAGCAGCAACAACAAGAACAACTTGGGCTACTTTTCCGGGGCGTGCAAACAAATAAACATACAAAAAAAGCAGCAAGAGCAGCAGCAGCCGACAAAGCCTCGAAGCAAAAATTATTTTTGCATCATTAATTTACATTTATATTCAATTAAAGCGCAAACACATGGCACATTAAAAAACAAAACAGGAAACAAAAAAAGAAGAAGCAAAAAAACAAAAAAAAGTGAAATGAAAGCGCGTGCCAAGTGGGCGTGGCATCAGCACAGCAGAGCACAGCACAGCACAGCACAAACAATGCCAAAAAGTTTTAAGCAAACAGTGAAAAGTGCCAACTGAGAGCAACAGCAGCAGCAGCAACAGCAGCAAGCAGCAGAAGAAAGAGAAAGACATGCTAAACGAGGCATATAAATTGACCTCATTTTTTTTTTTCCTTGCATTGCGCTTTCAATGAATATTAAACGTTACATGCAACATGAGTTCAAAGTTGTTGATCAACACAGTTGACGCACAGCACAAATTGTTTTCAAATTACAACAGAAAAAGAAAGAAATATTGCAGCTAAATTTCATAAGATATTTCACAAACTTCTACAAGTGAAAACAAGACTGTCAGCAAACTGTTGCAAGTTGCAATAACAGAACTTGTGGAATTCATATTAACAGTTTTGATTATTTACAAAATAGTTTGTGGCGAAAATTTACAAATTTTAGCTGTAAATTAATGTTAAGAAATTTTAGCTATAAATTGCAATGCAAATTTTAGCTGTAAATTTCATTAGCAAAATTGTCAAATATAATTTCTGTCACTTGTCATTTGAACTATAGAAAAAAAATCTATTTGAAAGCAAAATTTAGATTAATTAACAATTTTGAATATTTGACATTTGAAATTTAACGTTTTTCACATACATTTATTGCCACTTACGGCCACTTGTACAAAATCAACAGAAAATTTTAATACAATGAGCTATAAAATTATAACTACAGCTGAGTGCTAACTATATTTATGTGTGTCTATGTGTTTGTGTGTTTGTGTGTTTGTGTGAAGCATATGAAGTGAGTTTTGTCAACTGTTTTGGCGAGGCTATTTAAACAATTTTCGCAGAGAGTGCATGAAATTGCGAATACAAATACAAATACAAATACAAACAAAATGAAAGCAAAAACTCGTGAATTGTGAATTTGTATTTGTTTCATTTATTTATTTCGTCGTTTGCCTTTCGATTGTTTGTTCATTTCAATGCTGTTGCTCTCTTGTTCTCATGCTCTCTTGTTGCGGTTGTTATTTTGCACTATTTAAAATCTGTTTAAGTTTCATTTTGCTGTTGTCAGTTTTATATTTTATATGTAAAATTCCAAAATTATTTTACAACTGATGCATTTATAATAATTTGCATATTCAATTATATTTCAATGGTAGCGCTATGATTTTTACATTTAACAACAAACAACAACAACAACTACACAAACACAATACAGTAACTGCAACAACAACAACAAGAAAAATATATATAAATAAATTACTAAAGCAACAACAACAAAAAAAAAACAAAAAAAAAATTATAAAAATATAAAAATAAAAATATAAAAAAAAAATCCCTCAAACAAAATGTGAAAAAAAAACATATATAAAAAAAAAATCCCCAGCAAAGATGGAAAAAAAAACAAATTTGCAAAGAATAAAAAAAAAGCATGAAAAAAAAATTATGAAAAAAAAAAAAATACATTAATATTAAAAAGCGTTTAATTTGCCAGCATTTTAAGTGCGGCAGAGGGCTGGGTGCAGCTATGGGAAGGGTAGGCGGGGCAAAGCTCTGAGGCTGCTGGCCACAACGCAGCGAAGTGCAGCGGTAATGTGATATATTTTTGCAGCTTTTGCAAACGTTTGCAAGTTTCCAACTGCACGTTTCTCTCTTGCGCTCTCTTTCTCTCTCTCAGTGTGTGTATTGTGATCATTAAGCAATTTTTTTTAAATGCCATTCAATTGCAAAATTTTTTAAAATTAAATTATGTGGACAAAACGAGAAATGTGAGTGCTGTGTGTGAGAGAGACAGCAACATCGACAGCGACAGCAACAGCGACAGCGATTGCAATGTGGGGAATGTTGAATGGCAATTTGCCAACGTTGCGTATGCTTAATGAGCTGAGCGTATAGAACATGGACACAATGAATGGAAAATCTCTTTCTCACTCTCTCTCTCTCTCTGTCTATCTCTCTGTCTCTGTCTATCTCTTACTATCTGTCATGTGCATTGAATAGAATCAGTACGATATAAAATTCAATTGTTATATGAGAATATGGCAATCAGTGAGCTATAACATGCATGAGATATGTTCATCTCATCATAAGCGGCAAAACCAACAGAAATACATATACATATATATATATATATATAATGTGCATTGCAATAAAGCTAATGACAGTAACAATTGATATAGAAACACACACAAACACACACACACACAATGCTTTGAAGTGTGATTTTTAATTCGATTTTCTATATGGTTTTTGTATTGCAAAACGTTTAAATAATTAGATAATTCATTTTAATTTGCAAGAGCTACAAAATTTAAAATCTAGAAAATTGCTAAAAGAAAATATAAAAAAAAATTTTAAAAAAATAAAAAATAAAGAGAAAACATTTGAAAGCTGCTCACATTGCAATTTTAGGCATTTTCTTCTCTTTTTTTTGAAGCATCACAACTCATTTTTGTCAAGTGATACGATACGTTGATGAAGTTAGCCTTTCAAATGGAATGTGAATGAGAATGTGAATGTAAATGTGCATGTAAATGTGAATAAAATTGTGAATGTGAATGTGAATGTGAATACGATATCTTGAATTCAACTTGAACGAACAATCGAAACTCACTCAGCCACTTGGCATAATTTGAGCCTAAAAGCGTGATACGAAAACTAACATATAGCAAAAAGGGTTATAAAAAAAAAAAAGGAGAGAAAGAGAAAGAGAAGACTGCAAGAGAAAGGTAGAGCCAAAAAAAAAGAACGTTAGGGAAATTATACAAATACAATAAAAATAAAAATAAAAATAAAATGCTGTCACATCAAATTCGAGTGGCAATTTCATCAAACTACGCCAATGCTATTAATTTTCAACACGCACCCTGACAAAAAATATAAAAAAATAAAAGAGAAGAGAAAGTGAAGCAAAAGTAAAAGAAGAATGTAGAAAAGTTGAAAAAGCAAAAAAAAAAGCGAAAAGATATTCACCTAAAAGGCACAAAAATACAAGCATAACGCCTAAAAGTATTTCAATAATTTCACCCGCTCCACAAATGTGCTATGCCGGCAGCAGTAGAGAGAAAGGGGGAGAAATAAAAGGGGCAGAAATGGAAAGAGCAGCAAGAAGTATGTAAGCTTTGGCAATACCTGCTGACAAGTTTCACATTTCACATTTCACATTGCTATGGCCATTAACCCTTTTATGGCCCAGACTATACCTGAGCAAGCAGCTAACAGCAAACGGCAAAAAATTTTAGCATATTTCAACAGTTTATAACGCAAATAATGCTGAATTGTGCATTTCTAATAGACGGCAAATGGCAACTGTCGAGTTGCAAAGCCAATTTCAGCACTTACTGCCATTCAACTCATAAAAATCTAAATTTCAAAGCAGCAACAACAACAACAGCAAGCAGCAGCAGCAAGCAAACATCATAGAACATGTGGGAGATGCTGCTCTGGCAAAACACTATGAATGACAGAAATTTTCGACACAAGACATGTGTGCGGCATTTAAGTGCAGCATACTGCTAGCACCTCACTCTTACTCCTTCATAGTAGCAGGCAGCAGTCAGCAGTCAGCAGTCATCATAGCTTGAGCATACAAGTTTAGGTTTAGCTTTAGCTAGAAAGCAAAGGACAGCAGCATTCCCAGGACAGTGAGTGTGTGACAGCCAAGGCATGCAAAAATCTAAGCCTTTTGCTGATGAGCCAGCGCCAGCCACACATATGTATATGCTGCTCGTATACTTGTATATTCTATGGCACTGTCTATATCTGTCTATGTCTTTGTGTGTGTGTGTGTGTGTGTGTGTTTTGTGTGTGGTTTTGCTGCAATCACCTGAAACTTGCAACGATGACTTGCCGATGAGGCAAGGACAGCTTGCACGTTGTTGTACAAGAAAGAGATGACTGCTACTACTGCTGCCATTGCTGCTGCTGCTGCTCGGGGGCAGCTGCTGGTCGTAAAGTGCAATAATGCTTGAATTTATGCAACTCGGGTGTAATAAAAATATGCATAATTCTGCAATAAATGATTTTAAGTAACACACATACACACACACACACATACATATACAAATGTATATAGTTCTTATAGCTCAAGTTTGTATGCAATGAGTGACAGGCGACATGCATTTCAATATCAATATTGTGAAGCATCCTTTTAGCATGTCTTGTCATTTTATTATTATTATTTCAATTTCAGTCATTCAATTGACTTTTTAATTTTATAAATCCAAAATACGAAAAAGAAAATAAAATATATAATTTAAATAAAAATTTCATTTGATAATAAATAATAAATAATAATAAATAATTTAATTTATTATTTATTTTATTTATTAAAATTATTTATTTACTAATAATAATTTTCTATTATTTTCTTATAATTAATTAATAAGTTTCTATTAATTTTACATCATTTTCAAAAATTCCTTAGAATTAATGTTGTATTTTTTTAATAATTAATTTATTTTTTTTAGCATTTATACCATTAAATATAAATAATTTAAATAATATTTTTAATTCATTTAGCATTTAATAACCAAATGTCAAAGAGCTAATAATATTTATAATAATGAATAAATAAATATTTCATTTAAAAAAAAATAAATAAAAAATGTTTTTAATTATGGGTTAAAAATAAAGAAATTTAAATTTCCGTTACGGCTGACAGCGCACTGCAAAAAAAAATCAAATCATCTCGCAGTCAATTCTGACGAAAACTCTGAATTTTTTCTCTAAAATACCAGGCGAACAGAAAGCAGCAGCAACTAGCTGCACTAATTTATTGTTTTAAAAAATTAGTATAGCATACTTTCAGGACGCAGTTCATATTGATGCGCGCATTGAATATACTTGAGGGAATGAGCAACAGCAAGCATAAAATAGTGCGGCATACTTTTGTGCTGCGATTTATTTCTCTCTATTCGCCGTTTCGAAAATTCAAATTTCTTTTAATTTGTAGTCGTCTACCTGCTGCTGCTTTCTGCTCGCCTGGTATTTTAGAGAAAAAATTCAGAGTTTTCGTCAGAATTGACTGCGAGATGATTTGATTTTTTTTGCAGTGCGCTGTCAGCCGTAACGGAAATTTAAATTTCTTTATTTTTAACCCATAATTAAAAAACAAGTTTTTATTTTTTTAATAAAATTGGTAAGTTATTACATTTAAATAAAATTAAATAAATTTCATTAAATTTATATTAAATTGTATTATATGTTTATTTTCGTTACAATTTATATAATAACAGAAAAAATTAAATTATGATTAAAATAAATAAAAATCAAGAATTAATTTAAAAATTTTATTGTTTTAAATATTATATTTTAAATTTAAATTAAATTGTATTATATGTTTAATTTAATTTAATTTATATAATATCAGTAAAATTAACTTAAAATTAAAAGAAGAAAAAATAACATTTATTATCAAATTATTATCTTATAAATAATTTTATAAATAATAATTAAACAATTTTATATAAATTATCTTAAAAATATATTTTTATATTTGAAATATTTTTTTTTTCATTTATATCATAAAATATTAAATATTAAAAATTATTTTAATAAAATCTTTTCATAAATTTTAAACATGTTTTTATTAATTGTTTACATTTATTATTATAATTATTACAGTTAACTATTAATTATAATTAAATATCTAATTAATTTAGCATAAATTAAAATATTTTATAAAATAAATAAAAAATTTCTTAAGAGATTGCCACCATATTTATTTTTATATATATTTTTTCTTTCATTTACATCATAAAATATTAAATATTAAAAATTATTTAAAAAAATTCTTTTCATAAATTTTAAACATCTCTTTTTTCTTTATTTTTATTTTTATATATATTTTTTCTTTCTTTTATATCATAAAATATTAAATATTAAAAATTATTAAAAAAAAATTCTTTTCATAAATTTTAGACATCCTTTTATTAATTGTTTACATTTATTATTATAATTATTACAATTAACTATTAATAATAATTAAATATTAATTTAGCATAAATTCAAATATATTTATTAAATAAATAAAAAATTTTCTTAAGAGATCGCCTGGGAATTTCATTTGTCGGCTGTACGCAATTGAGCATCGCGTCGAGTTGAGTCGAGTGTCTTCTATGTTGCTTAAGTGTTATGCACTTACAGCATACACATGCTGCATACACTCGCATAAAGGCGAAATCTTTTGGATTACAACGTCAGGGCAAATATGTTACCTGAACAGCAGGTATGAGTGGGGGGGGGGACAGAGGGGCAGGCAGCTACAGAATTGTTATAGCCGACGCTATAGCCATAACTGTGTGTAGCGCTTGGCAAAACTTAAGCAGTTTGCAGGTGTTGCAGCGAAATTGCAGTTTATCTAGTCGAGCTGGCGATTCTTTTCTTTCTCTTTCTCATTTTCCTTTTCTTTTCTATTGCTTTCATTTTGTATTTTTTTTTGGGCTTGTTTTTTTTTTAGCTTGGCAAAAACTTAATGATCTGTGGCATATGTTGCGGGTCATGAGCTTGGCAGAAGCTTTCGGCAATTCATGTGGCAAGCGGAATATATAAGATTGCAGGAGGATTTCACTAGGTGGATTTTGGGCGTATAGGTGTTAGCAGGAAATTAAGTTTTAGCTTGTTGTATTGCGTAAATGGCTTTTTAGTTTGGCTTTGCTGTACGCGGAAGTGAGTTGCATAAATTGCAAAGCGCGTGTAAAAGCCATGAAATCGAATTCGAAAACTAGCTGATTCTCGACTGCTTGGCATTCTGGCTCAACTGCCCCGCTGCCGAAATGATTGACGAAAAAGCCAAAAAAAAAACGGAAGCAGCTGGTCCGCTGGCCCGTTGGTCCGTTGTCCAGCAACAGCAATGAAAACGTAACTGAAGCCAACACATAAATCTTCATTGAATTTTTCTCTTTTTTTTTTTGTTGCTTTTGCTTTGTTTTTGCAGGGGCCAGAAAGCCGTCGAGTCATGCCTTTGGACGAGCTACACATTTACGCAAAAATGAGGAACACAATTCGAACCTTTCCATAGTCTCAGTTTTTGGTGCTGTATTCCATGTCCTATATGCTGTGTGTCCCGTGTCCCGCCCATTTTTGCTTCACTTGCTCCACTTGCCCAGTTTTGCCCAGTTGCCATCCTCATTGTTTTTGGTGTGCAACGAAACGTAAGCAGCTATGAGAGAGAGAATTCAACTCTCCTCAACTCTCAACTCAGCTCAGGCTCAACTCAACAACGTTGCCCGCCTCCGTTGAGGCGTAGAACAAAGGGCCATTATTTACAGGTGCTGCGCGCCAAAAGTGCCAAAACAAAGCAGACGCACTCACTCACACACTCTCCCCTTCCACACATACACAGCATACACACGCACAGCCATAACAGCATACGCACACGCATAGATTGAGGGTAGTGTTTGAATTGAAGGTAAAGAAAGAGAGGCAATGGCAGTGGCAAAAGCAGAGTAAGAGGCAAAGGTAGAGACACAGGCGCAGACACTTTGATTAATGAATTAATGAGGTAAACTTTGCACCTCAATGACAGAAAAGGCATCGCAGGTGGAGCTGCTGCGTGTAATTCCCTTTTCTGTTACGTTGCCATTGCTACGTTACGTTACGTTATTTTTCCCAATCCCCAATATAAATCCCCTTGTCGTCTCCCTTGCCGTTGTTGTTGTCGCTGTTGCTGTCTTTTGCCACCATTTGCTTGGTTTCTGTCTCTGATTTTGGTTTGCTAATGTATCGGTTCAAGAGGTCAGTCAGCAGCTGACAGGCACAGAAAACTTTCAGCGCATAAAAGTAGGCAATGAAAAGCTTTGCCAATCACTGCAAGCTGAAAACACCTACACAGCAACTAGAGATGAGCACGGTGAGTTTTGGCGGAGTTGTCGTGAGCACGTGAACTGCAAGTAAGATTTTTTTAAAATATAATATATAATACAGAATATATTTATATATAATGTGTAATAATTTTATATGCATTTAAAAAGATTATATGCATTTTAAAATCAAAAAAAAAAAAATATTCAGATATTTAATAATTAAATCTTAAAAAATATTTTGAAAAATTAATAAATTATCTGTAGAATTGTAAAATTGTACATGTATCAACTATATATAATTTTCTAAATATATTTATTATTTAATATATATATTATCTTGTTAATTTATAAGCATATATAAAGACTTTAAATATCAGCGAAATTTAAAAAAAAATATAATAATAAAATGAAGGAAATAAAAAAATTAATAAAAAAAAAAGAATTATTTGTATAATTATAATTTTTAAATATATATAAATATTATGAAAAATTTTTAAATATATAATAAAATATAAAAATAAATATATAATATATAAATATGATAAATTTAATTCCCTAAATCAGGACTTTGAAAATCAAATAAAAAAATATATATTTTTTGAAATTTAATAATAAAATAAAAAAAAATAAAAACATAAAAAAAAATATATTTTTTTTATATTAAGTAAATATATAAAAAATTAAGTAAAATAAAAAATATATATATATTTTGAAATTTAATAATAAAATAAAAACTAAAAATAAATAAAAAAAAATATATATATTTTTTATATTAAGTAAATATATAAAAAATTAAGTAAAATAAAAAATATATATATATTTTGAAATTTAATAATAAAATAAAAAATAAAAAAAAAATATATATTTTTTGTATATTAAGTAAATATATAAAAAATTAAGTAAAATAAAAAATATATATAATATATTTTGAAATTTAATAATCAAATAAAAAACAATAAAAATATAAAAAAAATATATATTTTTTATATTAAGTAAATAATCTGTAGATTTATGATATATAAATATTAATAATATATAAAAATAATTTTCATAAAATATAATTTTAAAATTAAAAAAAAAAAAACAGCATAAAATGTCAAATCACGCTGCCAGCACTAACACTGACTGCATGAGGGGCGTGTCACAAGAACTCAAAGCTCGTTGCTGTTGCTGACACGTGATAAAACGCTGCCAACGATGCCGCATGCTGTTGCTGTTGCTATTGCTGCTCCTGCTGCCGCTGGGTGGAGATGCACATGACAGATGTATGGAAGGAGGGACGCAAAGAGAGAGAAACAGAAACTGTAGAACACTGTGAGCTGCCAGGGGTACGCCAAAGGTGCACAGGGCAGAAGCATTAACATTTACATGACACTCAGCTCACAAGTGCGAATCAAGGAGTATGAGAAACAACAACTTTGCCGACACACACAAATACACAGACAGAGACACACTCAGATACAGAGACAGAGACAGAGACTTGCCGCTCACGCTCACCGACATATGGGGCCAAAAAACTTGAACGATTCTTTTGTGATTGGCGCCCAGGTGGTCGGTCGGTTGGTCGGTTGGTCCAGCTACATGTTAGTCAGCTATACAAACGCCTCAAGGCAAACGGAAACTGTGTAACTGACGCCCCGATCTATATACCAGATGCACAGAGTCAGGCACAGGCACAGGCACAGTCACAGTTACAGACATAGACACAGACACAAATACAGCAGCAGTTGCCATTAACGTTTCTATTGTGAGCTTTTGGCCTTAGCGAAATAAATAAAATTCGACAGCTGGGGCTGTCGGTGCAGAGAATGACCCAAGCATACAGAGAAAGAGAGAGAGCGGAGAGTCCGACACATGGCCCATGCACATGGCAGCAGACAGTTTTGTGGTTTTTCAAATTTAACACAGACAAGCAGGCAAAGCAACACCCACACACACACACACACACAGACGAGACGAGAGAGACAGAGATAGTCAGTGAGACACCTAGTGCTCAGCGTATTTATCTATTCATGCTCACAAAAAGCAATTCTGGGCCAAGAAGAGCAGGCAAAACTTCAATGCAGCTAACGATGTAGGGACAACAAAACGGAGCAGCAGCAACAGTAGTTGGAGCAGCTGCAGCAGCCAACAGCAACGTTCGCCAATGGACTCTAGTGCCAAGCATTTTCACTGGCAAGTTGATTCCGTGATTTTTCGGGCAAAAGTTTTTCTATGGCGCTGTGTTTTTCGGGGTCGTGCCGAGGTTGTTACGGCTGCATTTTGAGCTTTTATTATGTTATTTTTTTTTTTTTCATTTCGTGTTGGTTCAAAGTTGAAGTTGCAGCAAAGTTGCAAATAAAAGCGAATAATAAAACATAAAATAAAAAAAAAATATTGCCGAGTTTTCAGTGTTTTACACAAAAGCGTCGACATAGACATGAATGAGCTCAGTGCCATGAATGAAGCAGCATGAAGGCGTGGAAAGTAGTTACTACTGCTACTACTATGACTACTGCTGGACGAATGGTTAGACGCTTCACTGGCTACAAACAAATAGACAGACAGGCAGACAGAGAGACAGAGAGACAGGCAGACATTAGAGTCGAGTCGAATCGTCGACTCATCGAGTCAAAGAGTCAGAGAAAGATAGACAAAATGAGTTGCAGAAAGACAGAGAGACAGAAAGAGAGAAAGAGAGACAGTATGCTGAACGCGTTTAGGGGACTGCAGCGCAGCAACATGCATTAGATTGGCAGTTTGGGGATTTACTTGTAAAATGCAAATGCAATGAATGTACAATTTAGAAATTTTTACACCCAAAATATTTGAGATCGGGAACAGCAGCAGCAGCAGCAGCAGCAACAGCAGCAGCAACAAAAGGGGTAACAAACTATGTTTGTTCATTTTTGTTTTGTCTTAAGGGGGGGCAGGGGAGAGAGAGTAAGGACTGAGCTTAGAGTAGAAGCTATGTGCATTGAGCTGCACTTCAAATAGTTGACTTGACTGTCGAATTGCAGAAGTAGAGGGAGAGAGAGAGAGAGGGAAGTGTTGTGGGGGTTAGACAGTGAAAGGTTATCAAAGGAGCAGAAGGAGAGAAAACAATGCTAGCTTTTTGCTTCATTTGAAATGCAAGTCGTTGGCAATTTTTTTTTGGGTCTGAACGACTCGTAATCTATGCTAATGAAATTGTTTTTTGGTTTTTAAATCAAATTCCAGCAGCAACAGCAACAGCAGCAGCAGTAACAGCAACAACAGCAGCAACAGCAACAGCAGCAACAACAGCAACAGCAGCAGCAGTAATAGCAACAACACAGCAACAGCAGCAACAGCAGCAGCAGTAACAGCAATAGCAACAACAGCAACAGCAACAGCAACAACAGCAACAGCAGCAATGACTTGTGTAAATTGTTAACGACGGCAGTAAAAGAAATACAAAATAAATAAATAAACGAATTTCAAATGAAAAATGTACAAAATAGTTTCTTCAAGGCATTGCTCTTTGAGGTTATGTTATGTTTTGTGAGGTTATGTCTGATAATTAATTAGCGCAGAGTTTTATACATTTAACTAAATAAATCAATTTTACAAATGATTTTTAATGAATGATGTAGTGCAAATACATATAAATATATATAGATATGTATATGTATATATATATATATATAACGGTACTATGTAGTTTCATTTTATTTGTTAAGTAAAGTCAAGTTACCGCAAGTTCCATTTGATGCATATGCTCAAAATTCTGGACTTTTATTGCAACCACAATAAGTTTAAATGCCATTCATATGTTAGAGTATGTCTCTCTCTCTATGTGTGTATGTGTGTGTGTGTGTGTGTGTGTGTTGAAATATGCGTCACAGCATACAGTTAGAGAGAGAGAGAGAGATAGATAACTGCTAGTCGCAGTGCTGCAATATGAGCTCAGGTTTAGCTTTTGTGTAAAATATTCGCAAGTTGAAGTATGCATACATACCGTTATACATAGCTATGTCTATGTATGTGTGTGTGTGTGTGTATGTGTATGTGTGTATGTGTATGTATGTATGTATATTGAAGGCATTCATCAAAATCACCAAGGCAACTCGAAATTCATCAGGCGCCACAGCGCTCAGATATTTTGGCAAACTTGTTACAACTACACCTACAGCAGCAGCAACAGCAGCAACAGCAACAACAGTAACAGCAGCAGCAACAACAGCAGCAACAGCAGCAGCAACAACAGCAGCCTGAAGAAGCTGAAGAAGAGTAAGAAATGGCAGCAACAAACAAGGCAATGTCTGAGACTGCGGCATGCTGCTTAACCCTTGAGTGGTGTACCAGGCACTTGGCTGTTGCTGCTGCTGCTGCTGCTGCTGCTATTGCTGCTGCTGCTGTTATTGCTGCTGTCGTTGCTGTTGCTTTTCTGTGCGATGGCTGCCAACGGCCGTCGCATGTGGCGTTGTTGATTACATTGTAATGTTGTTGTTGCTGCTGCTACTGCTGCTGCAACTGCTGCTGCTGCTGCTATTGTTACTGTTGTTGTTGCTCTTGTAACTGTCGGTGGTTTTGTTGTCTGCGGTATGCCCCAGCATCCTGTTGTAGTTGCTATTATTATAGTTGATATTGTTATTGTTGTTGTTCCTGTTGCTGTTGCCCGCAATATAAAGAATTTGTAAAAAGTTTTTTTTTCCTTGATTTTTTTTTTTTTTTGATGAACAATTTTTGCAGACCGCGCACTTGACGGCGACGACTTCCGTTGCAATGTTGCCTGGTGTTGATGCCTTTATTTATATGTATATGTATATGTATGTGTGTGTGTGTGTGTGTGTATGCAGTTGTTGCCATTTCTATAACTTTGGCTGCCTCTTCTCACTGAAGCGTCAATAGTTATTTTACAATAGTAACAACAACAACAGCAGTAACAACAACAACAACATGAAAAAGAACAAGAGTTTGTCTGCTCTTGTCGGCAACAACGGATGCGAAAATACACGAATTTCCACGTTCTTTACACCCGCGCGCCAACGTTTTTTGCACAACTTACAAACAAACATTCACAACATCTCACACACACATACATACAAATTCATAAATACATACAAACATTTGTACACTTGTACATATTGCGCCCCTGGGGCTTTGACGTTTGAAAAAGAGAGAGGGAGATAAAGAAGAACAGCTGAAAAGTTCTATGACGTTAGCTTCTGCTGCTGCTGCTGCTTGCGCCTCACTGCTTTGCACTGCTTGCGACTGCAACGTCAACGTCTCGTCGTAACATTACAGTGATTACGTTTTGTAAGCACTTACGTTTACAATTTTATTGTAAGCTGCTGCCGTTACTTCTGCTGTTGCTGTTGCTGTTGATTCTTCTGTTGCTGTATGATGTCAGGATGTTCGTTGCACGGTAAACTTCGTGGCAGTCGAACTTTGCAATTGTGCGAATTGCTGTGCACAAAACTTGAAAAGTGGAAAAGAGAAACGTGAAACATGAAACATGAAAAGAAGAACGCTAACTACACACACACACACACACACACATACACAAAGAGCGCGACTTTATCTGTCCTACCTGTATTACAAAGTCAACCGCGAGTCAAATCAAGCAGCGCACGTAATGAATCAGTCACAGTGATTAACTTTAACAGCAGCAGCGACAGCAACGAGTTACGGGCCAAGAAATTTACTGAAAATTCACATGTGGCCAATTGCCAGTTGACATATGTATGTGTATGTGTGCACGTGTGTGTGCGAGTGTATGTCTGTCTCTTTTCGCAATTACGTCTCTTCTATTGTAGTTGCCTGCAAGCAGTGTAAGCAGTTCACATTGATCGTTGCTGTTGATAAGCAGTGCACTGCTATCCCAGTGGGAATTTGTGTATGGAAAAACGTACAGATAATGTCACATAAATTGTTCGTATTTGTTTTGTTGATAAAATTTTTAAATGCATTGTTCTATTGTTATATAATATATTTTTATTATTATTATTAAAAAATATATATGTATATATTTATTTGTATATTTTAAGTAAATTTTTTGTTTTATTTTTTGTTGTAAATTTTTAATTAACAAATATTGCAGCAAATTTTCATCTATTACGATTAATTACATTTACGTATATAAATACAAGTATTTGCTTTCGTTGCGTGGTATGTTTGGCTTACAATTAACAAAGTTTTTACTTTCCACAATTACAAAAACAAACAAAACACAAAATATGTATAATAATAATTCTCACAATAACATAAAAAAAAATTTGTTGTTTAATTTGTTTATCTGTTTTTTCCTCATCTTTACTTTACTTTTTCTATATCTTTCTATATAATATACGTACACGTATTGAGTATGTAAATTCTATAAATTTGTATATATATGTGTGTGTGTTTTTTTTACATAAGCCCACAGGCATCACGTGTTGCTGGTTCCCGGCTAGCACGACGCTGCAATTGCTGTGTAGGCGTCGATTGCGTTGATGATAATACATTTGTCTGATTATTACCATTCGATTTTGATTTAGATTCGAGACTTGCATGACGTGTTAAACTACGATGCTCCGATGCACGTTGATTACCATTTGGCTGCTGTTGACATTTTGGCACAAAATTATTATTGGAACCATCAAGTGTATCACCTTCCAGTACAGATGTTGCATCGCCACTTAATTCATTGCTATCATCACTATTATCATGAACTGAACCTTCACCCAATGATTGTATATACTGTTCAAGTAGATATATATGCGGTTGTAATGTCATAACAAATCCACGATACAATGATCCACCATTATCAAAGGTACATTGACTGAGCTGCTTGAGAGCAGCCTCAATGCGTTTACATGAACCAACAGATTCACTGCGTATGACAACATTAACGATACGCGATATAGATGCAGCATCTTGCAACAATATAGATAACATCAGTGCATAATCTGTACAATTTGCCTCAATGAATAGTTGCAGCAAATAACGCAATTTAATGGCCAATTTATCATTAAGATAACTGGCCAATATTTCATTATTATCATCATCGGAGGCTGGCAGCGAATAGAGGCGTCGATAGCGAAAGTTATCGAATGATAATTGAGAATTCGAACGATTCTTTAACATAGGCAACGAACTATGCTGCAATTCTTCCTCCTCCTTAATGCTAGGCTGCAGCTGTGGCGATTCCATTTGTGCTGCCAAACTAAAATAACCCGATTCCGAGGTCTGTGATGATGCACCGCCTGCACCAGCAGTTAACAGCTGACGATATGTGCTACGCAACTGTGCAAAATCATCACGTCCCGCTGCTGGAAATGGGCTGGGCAATTGCAGTTCCTGATGCAGCGTCTGCAATGCAGCAACAATATTATCCAATTTGGCAGCACCAGCTGACTCCTGTGTTAGCCAACTGACCAGATGAAAGTCAAGATAGGCGCACATATAACCTAAATCAAGCAACTTATGCTGCTGCAGCAATTGTCGTGCATGTCGTTGCAGTATAAGATCAATGCAAAATGTTTCACGCTGCTGTCGCTCCTTGGTTGATTTACGACGCACTACAGATGATGGTGCTGTGCTGCTGCCGCCACTTGTTGCCTCACTACGCTCCACCGATGCTGCCGTTGCTGCTGGCACATTCTGTTGTTTGTTATCCTTTGGAAGATTACTTGTTACGGTTGTCGAATAGCTACGCTCACGTGTAGCAATTGGACCCAAAACTAAATTGAAGACATCCGCCTGTGTTTGGGTTTGTGGTTGCGGTTGTGGTGGTGCAATTTTAACATTTAAAACCATCGAACAGCGTGGCGAATCAATTTCATTGGGATCAATAGCCTTTAGGAAACGTATCAAATCCTTGGCCAATTCCCATTTACGTTGATTCAATGCAATGTCTAATAACATATTTGCATGCTGCTTGCTTACCGATGATGGTTCCAAATTCTGTATAATTATCAAATAACTAGCCGCTGTCTCCAATTGCTCTGCCTGCAGGCAAAGTTGAAACAGTTCCTTAGGTTTACCTGCCATGCTGAACAGATAAGGCCACAGCGCAATTTCAGTTTTGCGTGCACATTGTACAATTGTCTGCAGATATACGGGAAATTCACGTATAAAATCCAATATGCTAGGTAACTGTGCATCTGGTATTGGTTGCTTACTGCTGGCTTCCTCTTCCAAGACTTCATGTAGTAGCAATTCCAAGGCATGTGGAAAATATGGTAGACTACGACAGGATTGTGCAATTTCCCAGGCAGAGTAGCCAAGAT
This sequence comes from Zaprionus obscuricornis, assembly GCA_037044475.1. Classification (NCBI taxonomy): domain Eukaryota; kingdom Metazoa; phylum Arthropoda; class Insecta; order Diptera; family Drosophilidae; genus Zaprionus; species Zaprionus obscuricornis. The sequence goes on from JBAMBR010002874.1 coordinate 92,449, forward strand.
TACGTTTAATCAATTGTCGCAAAACTTTATGCAAATAAACTTGAGATTTACGTTCCATTGTAGCAAATGGCAACGAAAAATGTGAATTCAATTCATTTGTATACAATGTACTCTCATTTTCCACACCCAAAACGATAACATTATCGAAGAGTATGACAAGTGGATAAAGCTTTAAGGGGAAACTTAACATAATACGTTTTGACATGAAGCTATGTAAACGTTGTGCACCATTCTGTTCAGCACGTTGCTGCAATATTGGCAACCAGACACGCATACCATGTGCTCCCGAATATAACCAAAGGCAATCTCGCATTGCACAATGTTCTAGATTATGTGATAGCCAAAAGCATTCTACACAACTGGCCAAGCAGGTGGCTAACAATGTATTTGGCATTTGTTGTGCCACATCCTCACGTTGTATCATTAATATTCTGCCACAAACATTGACAACAATTGTCTCAGCCTCCGATTGTTGCTGCTGTTGCTGTTGCTGCTGCTGCTGTGGCTTCAATTCATTACGTAAATTGGTTATCGTTAAACTCACTATACATGCCGGATGTATGCAGATACTCTTTACATCTAGCTCATAGGAGCATTCAATATTTATATTATATGCCGACTGTCGATGCATATGAAATAGACTAACAATGCCATCGGCTGTTAGCACTATTAATTGATCCCTGAAGACATTTAGACTGATGACAGGTGCACGCACTTGTAGCTTATGTCCATATTGATTATCTAGCTTACATTCAGCAGGATAACAACGCAGTTCATCAGTGCGATCTAAGAGTGAATAGCAGCCCATAACAATGAAGCCTTGCCACCAGAGTAAGCCACCAGAAACAACGAAATCTTTCTCTTGCGACTCATTGCCAAATAATTTCCATTTCTTGGTTAACATTTCATAATGTGCTAGACCTGTGCGTCCAGCTACAGCAACATGTGTGCCAGCTGCATTGATGGCTGCATAACGTATTGGCCAATTTGTGGCAGCATAATTCAATGGCAATTGTAACAATGTCCAATATTTACTTTCTGTTAATATGCTGCCCATATTTGGACTCTGCTTTAGCTCCAAACAATCATCATTTCTTGGCTCTGTGCTGCTGGCGGGAAATGTACATTTGCTATTGCCATAGGTTTGCTCCAAGTTGTCACCTTGATTGATATAGAGACAATCATCACCCTGCAGCAGTATATGCGGATGTGCTGTCATGCAAGGATTCATGCTCAACGCACTTTTCACAAACTGCAATTGCAGCACATTGCTCTCGGCATGTTCACGGCAGGTCATAAACAGTTGATAACCTTCAGTAGACCATTCCAAGCGACAGAGCTGTATGGGATTACGTTTCAGCAGATCAACATGTAGACCAAAGTCCCAGCTTAATGTGGACATAAGCAATGCACCAAATGTGCTCCACAATGAGAGGCCACCGTTTGTCCAGGTGACAGCAAGTACACAACCATCGGGACTCCATTTGAGTTCATTAACAGCACCTAAACTGCCGGGCAGCACATGTTCCGTTAGCATCAGTCTATGCGAATATTCTAAGCCGGCAGTGGCATCATCAATGGCATAGACTGACACGGCAGAGCTTTGCTGTCCATAGGCCAAAAGACGAAACTTGTGATTAACACTGCATACACTGGCATCGGCCACATCTGGCACCCAGCAGCCATGCATATGTGCTGTCTCGAAACGTAGATGATCTGCTACAAGAAATGCAGCACGATGATCACTAAATACTGCTGCACATCCGCCAATAAATGGTGAATATTCCAGTGATGCGACGTATGCGGAATTGCCTATGGCTGGTAAATATTTAGCTGGTTGTTGCTGTTGCTGCTGCTGTTGTTGTACGTAGAAGGGAATTTCACGTAGTTTTATGACTGCCAAAGGTTGTAATTCCTCTTCAGATGTTGATGACTTCGATGCCTCCAGTTGTGACCATTGCACACGTAATAATTCACATGTTTCCGTAGCCAGCAACAATTCACTAAGACTGATGCAACAAACATTTGAGATGACAGCATTCAGTGTAATGGAACGTACTTCACTCAAACTTAAACGTGGAATGTTCTCCTTGATGAAAAGTTCAGCTGAATCACGTTTCAGGCTTGATGTTGGTGGATCCACTTGCATAAGTATGCCACTGCCATTAGCATCAAAATCTAATTGATATAGTAATAATGAGCCGGCATCAGTTAATATAGCCAATTGCCTAGAGTCGGGCTTCCAGATGATTAAATGATTTCCACCAAATTTATCGAGAGATTCAGGACTACGTCGATAATATGCAATGGGTAGCAATGGATTTGCATACCAAATGCCAAGAAAATCACAGCCAACGGCTGCAACGAGTATTTTAACAGCATCACAGCTAATGTGACGTATATGCGCCTTTTTACCTGGCAGTGCCAGGTTAACGCGTTTCGGCCAGCCCAAGGGAAAATACATTTCCACTTTCCAGCGAGCCAATTGCTTTAATTATACAAATATTCGGTGTTATAATTAATGCAAACTAATTATTTAAATTACTTACACTTTAGTTGGGTGTAAATGACACGCTAAAAAAAATTTACATGTCTAATTAGTCAACTAATTAGCACTTTAACAAAACATTTTTGCATTCTTTTGATACAAAAAAAAAATCACTACAATTTACGCGTATACAAATATAAGTACTGAGTAATGCATTGAAAATCACAGCTGTTTACATGCTAACGTTTTGCAACACTCATATGCTGTTGCTGGTTGGCAACTCTAAGTTAGTATGCTGTTCAAACCATCTCTGAGCAAAATCAGTTTAAGCAGTTAAAAATTTAAATGTGCTCACAATTAATTAAACTAAGAGTATTTCACATATACATAAAAGATTAAAATTAATTTTAATTCTTTATTATCTAGAACTTTTAGTTACAAGATTACCAAGCGCAATACGCACACAATAATATTTTAAACGATAAGCCAATTCAGTTGCATATCGATTATTGACAAAAATTGTAAGCAGCGTACACAGCTGTTTTGACAAAACGCCAGTTGTGAAAATATTGCAGCCGGTTTCTGCTTTAGAATATAGAATATAAGTTATAAATCAAGTGCATAAAATTATAATGACTGCATTTGAAGGTAAGTTCATATAATATTGCAAGTAAATATCTATTATAAATTTAAATATTTTACATAGAATTTGGTGTTCTGCCGGAACTAGGCAAAGCCACTGATGAAATGGATTGGACGTAAATAAATAATTAATTGCATATTTTTATATACTTTCTATATTAATGCAACATGATTTTATTTATAGTTTGCCCACTGATGTTCAGGCAGAGGCCATACCACTTATATTAGGCGGTGGCGATGTTTTAATGGCAGCTGAAACTGGTTCCGGCAAAACGGGTGCTTTCTGCTTACCAATTTTGCAAATTGTTTGGGAAACATTACGCGATTTAAGGGATGGCACCAGTGGCGATAAAAGTCAAAAGGAAACAGGTGGTACACTTGCCACACCATGGACCATGTCATTTTTCGATCGCACCGATGCACTGGCCGTTACACCGGATGGCTTGCGCTGTCAATCGCGTGAATTTAAAGATTGGCACGGCTGCCGAGCTACAACTGGCGTCTATGGCAAGGCCAAATTCTATTATGAGGCAACTGTCACTGACGAGGGACTCTGTCGTGTTGGCTGGTCAACGCAATTGGCCAACTTGGATTTGGGTACATGCCGTTATGGCTTTGGATTTGGTGGCACAGGCAAGAAATCCAATAGTCGTCAATTTGATGACTATGGCGAAGCCTATGGTAAAGCAGATGTTGTTGGATGCCTACTTGATCTGCAGAAATTAGAAGTCAGTTTCACTAAGAATGGAAATTCTCTAGGCGTTGCCTTTAAAATACCCGAGAATCTACGCAATGATACATTCTTCCCAGCCGTCGTGCTCAAAAATGCTGAAATGTTATTTAATTTTGGTAAAACTGAATTTAAATATCCACCTGGCAATGGCTATATAGCTGTATGTCAAGCTGGTGCTGAACATAGCACACCTAATCCATTGGCAAGTGTTAGAGTTAAAGCAGCAAAACCATCACCAAATGCACCCCAAGCCATCATCATTGAGCCAAGTCGTGAGCTGGCAGAACAAACTTATAATCAAATTGAAAAGTTTAAGGTACATTTAAGTGATCCTGAAGTGCGTCCATTGCTGCTCATTGGTGGCGTTCGTTTGGAGGAACAAAAGGCAAAGTTACAGCAGGGCGTACACATTGTTGTTGGCACACCAGGTCGTCTCGAGGAGCTCATCAATAGTGGATTTGTGCAGCTGACACATTGCCGGTTCTTTGTGCTAGATGAGGCTGATGCACTATTGAAACAAGGCTACACTCAACTTATTGATCGTCTGCATAAACAGATACCCAAAATGACAAGTGATGGCTGCCGACTGCAAATGATTGTCTGCTCGGCCACATTGCACGATTTTGAGGTAAAGAAAATGGCTGATCGTTTAATGCATTTTCCAACTTGGGTTGATCTAAAAGGTGAAGATGCCGTACCAGAAACTGTACATCATGTCATTTGTTTGATAGATCCAAAGATTGATTCTAGTTGGCAAAATTTACGTCAAACTATACGAACTGATGGTGTGCATGATCGCGATAATATACATCCATCAAATGGTAGTCAAGAGACAATGTCACAAGCTGTGAAGCTACTAAAGGGCGAGTATTTGATTCGTGCCATTGAGCAGCATAAAATGGATCGTGCTATACTCTTCTGTCGCACCAAACAAGATTGCGATAATTTAGAGCATTTTCTACGTCAACGTGGTGGTCAAAATTTTTCATGTGTTTGTCTGCATGGTGATCGTAAACCACAAGAGCGTAAAGAAAATTTGGAAATGTTTAAGCGTCAACAGGTCAAGTTTCTTATCTGCACAGATGTGGCAGCACGTGGCTTGGATATAACAGGATTGCCATTCAGTAAGTTGATACATTAGATTAAATATAAAAATTTAAATGTAATTCTCCTTTAACTTTTCTAGTGATAAATGTTACGCTACCTGATGATAAGGCCAACTATGTGCATCGTATTGGACGTGTTGGACGTGCTGAACGTATGGGTTTAGCCATTAGTTTAGTATCCACAGTGCCGGAGAAAGTTTGGTATCATGGCGAATGGTGCAAGAGTCGTGGACGTAATTGTAATAATACAAATTTAACTGATGTTCGCGGCTGTTGCATTTGGTATAATGAACCAAATCTTTTGGCTGAGATTGAGGATAGTCTGAATATAACCATACAGCAGGTGGATAAATCAATGGATGTGCCGCTCAATGAATTCGATGGTAAAGTTGTCTATGGTCAAAAGAATCTTAGCATGGGCACCGGCTATGAGGATCATGTGGAACAATTGGGACCAACAGTCCGCAAATTAACAGATTTGGAATTGCAATCACAATCTTTATTCTTGAAACGTCTTAAAGTCTAAAAAAAAATAAACAAAAAGTGTTTGGATTTAGGTTTCCGAAATACTTTCATGGTTACACGACAATTACGATTACGAGTACATAAAATACATACATACATATACATACATACACATAAATAAACTACTAACTAACATTAATAATTTTGTGTTTATTGAGTACAGCCTCAGGTTGAAGTTGTTATTGTTGTTGTTCTGTTTCATCACTTAATCTTCCTCCTCACCTTCTTCATCTTCCTCTAGAAACTGAGTACGCATTTGTTCTAGTTGTCGCAGCTGTTGACAAAGTTGATTACCAAATGATTCAATATAACGTGGACTGATTTTATCAAGCAATGCATATGGTGTCTCAAATATCTCCTCCTCCTCCTCTTCATTCTCATTGCCAGCATCGACTGATTTCGGTGTCGCTTTGTCATCATCGATGGTATCATATTTCGTCGAGACAATTTTAAATCCACGATTCGTCACTTGAACACAGCAAGTGGCACTCTCTTTGGTTCGGATATTGAGATAAATCTGCGTGGCATCGCTAATCAGTTTTGAAGATATTACTATTTCGGCCACATGAGCTTTGACATCGTTAATTATAGCATTCGCCTCATCAATACAATTGAACACCTGTTCATCACTCTCCTCCATGATACTGTCGACAATAATTGATACGTTTTTAATTGAAATCTTTTAATTTTTCTTTCAGTTTTACAAGCGCAACATGTTTTTTCTTGCCGTATGCTTTAAACAGCTGTGTGTATAGAATAGAACAAAAAAAAAACTATCGACACAGCTAAGATATCGATTTTCTTAATGTCAGTGTGTATACACTTTTTATTTGAGCAGCTGACACTTTCTTATTAGATTTGCAACGGCTGCACAAAGCAATATTTGTTTTCATTTAATAATTTATGTATTAAATATTAATTATTATTAAGCTTTTGCAAAATATAAATACATAATTTAATTTAGATTTATAGTAAATTTTTATAATTATAGTATATTTATATGTAAAGCTTAAAATAACTTTATTTGATTTCGATAGCACAAACTGACGATTGTAAATTTATTGATTATCGATACTTTGTCAACGATCTGCAAGCGCATGGCATCGGCATGGCTCAAACTAAAATCGAAACGGCTATAAAAGTGCTGCTCGAAGAAGCCTCTGATCTTTGTGTCGGTGGACAAATATCAGAACTTTATGAGCTGCCTACAGCTTTAGAGTTTACACGTGATTACTATGCAAAAAATGCGCCTGTTGTCATACGTCAGGCTATTGCGCATTGGCCAGCGGTAACGAAATGGACACCAGAATATCTTAAAACTACACTTAACAACAAAGTTGTTGATGTTGCAGTTACACCCAATGGCTATGCAGATGGTTTGGCCAAACAAAATGGTGAAGAATACTTTGTACTGCCATTGGAAACACAAATGCCATTATCAGAGCTTTATGAGCATTTCGATGATCCCATGGGCGCCGTACACTATGTACAAAAACAAAACTCCAATTTTAGTCTAGACTTTCCAGAATTGGCCGATGATATAGTACCTAAAGATCTTAACTTTGCACAAGAATGTTTTAATAAACCACCGGATGCGGTTAATTTTTGGCTAGGTGATGAACGTGCTGTCACCTCCATGCACAAGGATCCCTATGAAAATTTATATTGTGTTATAGCTGGCTATAAAGATTTTATATTATTGCCACCACATCAGCTATGCTGTGTACCACGACGCACATATCCAACGGGCATTTATAAACGTAAATCATGTGGACAATTTTATATAGAACCATTAGAACAGCAGCCACCAATAGAATGGGTAAGCATTGATCCATTATCACCAGATCTTGGCACATATCCACAATACGCTAAAGCACGTCCATTGCGTGTGCGTGTACATGCTGGTGATGTGCTCTATCTGCCAAACTATTGGTTTCATCATGTACAGCAGAGTCATAAATGTATGGCCGTTAATTTTTGGTATGATATGGAATATGATAGTCGCTATTGTTACTATCGCATGCTAGAGCAGCTGACAAGCAGCTCAACAGCAGCTTGAAACAAAATAATAAATGTTAAAAAACAGATTGTAAATAAATGTTAAAAAAAAATAAATAAAAATATAATGAGTATTGAAATTAATATTAGTTAATAAATCAATTAATAAATATAAATAAATATTAATATTTTATATATTTATATTAATATTTAATATTATTAGTAATTAATATTCAGAGAATAAAATACAATCGATCATTTGTTGTGTTACACATATATATATATAATTATATTATAAGTATATAATTTAATACAAACTAAAATTATTTATTATAAAAGCCAAATGGTAATTGAGAAAAAAAATATAGATATGACTGCAATTATTTATGCAGTTAGTAACTAAATTTTACTTCTTTTTTTTTTTTAAGTAATTACGAGTAATTTATGTATGTTAAATGTATGTTATGTTATGATATAGGGTATGGTATGGTATAGGGTATGATAAGGTATATGCTTTGATATAGTAAGTTATAGTTAGGTTTTGTTATTTTGTTAGTTACGTATTGTTTCGTTTAGTAGGAATGTGTTTCAAGTATTATTAATGTGACGTCACGACATCTATAAAAAAAATACTAATCAAAATTCTATTCTAAAGAATTTTTTTGCGTCTCTTTAGCTGCTACTGCTGCAGCTATGCCACTTGCTTCCTCGCCAGGATTCTCATTATTTTCACATTCAGTTTCACCGCCATTATTAAGTGTTACTTTCTTTTGATCTGCTTCAGCTAAATCTGCATCATTATTTGAATCCTGTGAATGTGATTGTGCACGCACACGTTTATTATGCTGCTTTTTATTCACTGCTGCTGCTCTTTCCTGTTTCACATTTGTTTTAGCTCTGCAACTATTGCCAGGCTGCTCGACAACAAACAATTGTTCAAGATATGTGCGATACCATTGTAGAAATTCATCACGATGTCTTGGTATTTCCATTTTTTTAATTTTAGCATAAATACGTTTGGGTGATATGAATGGTGATGCAGCATTTGGTGTCCAATTGGCAGCCGAATTTTGTGCTGCATTTGCTGTTAGCTTGGATACCTCAGCAAGCAATGAATCATTGATAATTGTATTGTTGTGCGTTTGATTGCGTATGCGTTTAATGATATATTCAATGAGTTCATGATCTGGCGCTATTTCAATGTTAGACACAGGCGTTGCAGCAGTAGCAACACTTTCGATGACAACTTCAATAATTTGCTAAAAAAAAGAAAGAAAGAAAAGGTGATTAACATATGCATGCATGCATGAAGTCAAGGCAACTTACATCATCGTTTTCCAGAGATTCAATGACAGCTGCTGCAGTAGTAGCAGCAGCTGCAGCCGCAGCAGCAACAGTAGCAGCAGCTCCTTCACCATGTTCATGTGCTACAACAACAGCAACTGTTTCCTGTTGTTGCTGCACTGTTGGCAGATTCTCTTCATCTTCAGGTCGATCATTAGCTGGCTGCTGTGGTGGAGTCTCGCTGCCACTTTCTGTAGCTTCAGCATTTCCATTTACAGCAATATGCTCTTCTATCGGCTGAGCTATGACAGATTGTCCTTGATTTAGTGTCTTGCGTAGACTATGAACTTCAATATAATGCTGCTGCGTATCGCCTTGCTGTTGCTGCTGTTGTTGTTGCACTTCTTGTTGTTGCTGTTTTATTTGAAACTGCTGCTGTTGCACTTGCTGTTGTTCGAACAACGTTTCCAATCGCCGATATACATCTTCTTTAATCGACTCGTAAAACTTTGTTGTAAATTTATCATATTTTAATGCATTGACGAGCAAATTGCGATTCAATTCCTCAGATGCAGTATCCTCTGTTTGCTCCAACATGGCATTGGATTCATCAGCAGCAACAGCAGCTGCAAGAGCAACATCAACAGACTCTTGATCAGTTACATTGTATAATGATGATGGAGCAGCAGCAGTACCACCAGCAGAAGCAACAGTAGCAGCTGCTGCTGGTGTTATCAATTCTGCCGGCAGCAGTGGAAGATTATAATCAACAAATGATGCTGGCAAATCGAAATCAAATTGTGAATAACGCTGTTGCAGTGGCGTTAATGCAACCGCTGTTGTTGTTGGTTTCGTTGGAACTTTGTTACGTTGTGAGAATGGACTGTTGACATTCATGTTGAGATAATTATTCGATGCACTGGATGTTAAACGACGCAATGTTGTTGAATCTTCATCATGCAGTGTAGGCAACTGTTGCTGACGACGACGATTGCGACGTCTGCTGCCAGCAGCAGTAAATACAGCAGAATCATTATCTTCCTCATCGACATCATCGTCATCGTGTGCATCTTCACGCCAATCACGGCTGCTGCTGCTGTTATTCAAATTGTTGCTGTTGCTATTGTGCAATTGTTGTTGTTGCTGCTGCTGTTGCTGCTGCTGTTGTTGTGGTCCTTCATAAAAATGGTGGTGTTGCTGCTGCTGCTGCTGCTGTTGTTGTTGTTGTTGATGCAACAACATGGTGGTGCTGCTGCTGCTGCGTGGAATCTGAGAATAATAGCTGGAACGCTGACGTTGCCGTTGAAACTGACGATAATTATGCTCGACATTTAATTCCTCATTGCTTTTGTTAGATAGCAAATTCTGGCGCGTGTAGCTGCAAAGCGCAGAAATATTAATTGGTTAATAAAAGCGAGCAAAATAACAAAAAAAAAAAGAAACGCACAAAAATTAGTATTAAAAAAAAAAATAAAAACAAATAAAATAAAATTGATATAAAAAATATAAATAAATAATTAAATAAAAAAAAAGAAACGCATAAAAATTAGTATTTAAAAAAAAAAAATAGAAACAAATAAAACAAATTAAATAAAATTGATATAAAAATATAAATAAATTAAATAAAATTGATATAAAAATATAAATAAAATTAATATAAAAAATATAAATAAAAAATTAAATAAAATTGATATAAAAAATATAAATAAATAATTAAATAAAAAAAAAGAAACGCATAAAAAATAGTATTTAAAAAAAATAGAAACAAATTAAATAAAATTGATAAAAAAAAATATAAATAAAAAATTAAATAAAATTGATAAAAAAAAATATAAATAAAAAATTAAATAAATTTTCGAGTTAGTTAAATATATAATAAACATATTAATATTAATAAATATTTAAACAACGCTCTCAAAATAAATAATTCTCCGAGAGTTAATTATGAAATATAAAATTGCTTAATTTTTAGTTATTGTTATTAGTTTAGTTATAATATTTAGTGAATATTCAATAATATTAATTAAATATTTCAAATGCAACATTTTTCAACAATTTAAAAAGCTTTTAACTAATTTTTTTCTTTACTTACGTAAAAGAAATAAATATAAATAAAAATTAAATTATAATTTTTCAATGAATAAAAAAAATAAAATAATTTGATAATTTTTTTTTTTGTCGTTTTGCACGTTCGTTTATATGAATATTTTTTTTATTTAAACTAAAGTAATTGAAATTAACAAACTCTTTGGGCAACATCTAATTTCTTTGTTTAAACCAATTGAATAAAAAATCTTAATATATATATATATAAATATATACATATTCGTGTGTTTTTTCATATAGTAATCATAGCGTAGAATCATTACCTTCGGAAATTATCCCAATAATTATTAGCACGATTACCGGGTGGCACCTGATTATTCAATGTTGGCGGCGGCACAGCTGTCTCTGGCAATGAATGTAAATTATTTGCATGCTGATTCTGTGTACGCAAATTTGCATTATTTTGATGTATTGTATTATTATGATGATTCATAAATATTGGTCCCGGACTGGCGCGATATGATGGCGGCGACAATGGTGTCTCATTATTATAATGTGTTGCTGCTGCCGGTGCCTGTGATTGCGGTGGTGGTGGTGGTGGTGCTTGTGGCTGTGGCACAGCATTATTTAAATATGTTTGCTGTTGATGTGCATCAGCACTGCTGTACATATTATTGCGATGACTGCTACGATGATAGTTGCTAAAAGCGCTCTGATGACTTGTTGTTCCATATGCATATAGCTGCTCGGACTGTGCACGATTCGAATTACCGCCGCCGCCGCCGCCGCCGCCAAGGCATAGATTATTTGGTGCCAAGCCGCCAGCAACTGTTAAACTTGGTGGTGGCACAGACTCTGAGCGTAAGCTATAGGCATGCTCATGACAAGGTGCATTCAAACGTTCCTGCAGCTAAATAATGCAATAAAAATTAATGTATTTTATAAACTGTTTGTTCATGCCACAAGTTTGCACACTTACCACATGTATTTGATTATTAAGATTATCAATTTCACGCTGTTGATGCCACAATGTTTGATTGCACTGACAGACAGAGTTGATAAGCACTTGCTGCGTTTGCATGAATTGCTGCAATAGCACATTATCTGGTGTTGGATTACTGCTTGATGCATTTGATGAGGCAGCGGCAACAGTTGGCACAGTTGTTGCAATGCTAGGCGTCACTGGCACATATGTTGGCTGCTGCTGCTGCTGTTGCTGTTGCTGCTGTGCATGCCAAGCATTGCCTACATTATGCGTTGCTATTAAATTTCATAAAAAATTCAATTTTTATTTATATATTTTTATTTTTTATATAACTTTCATCACTTACTATTCCAAATACCTTGAACGGGTGGCATAGGTGGCGGCATATACTGCGATCTAGTGCTGCTCGATTGTATGCTATCATTACCCAGCGATAGACTATCCATAGTCAGATTTAATTCCTCTTCGTTGTTTGAAAGCGATTGTGGTAGCTGCTGCTGCTGTTGGTGTTGCTGCTGCTGTAATTGTTGTTGTTGCTTATGCTGTATGCGTCGTTGTTGCAGTTGCTGGTGTTGTTGTAGTTGTTGTTCCTGCTGTTGTAGCAACAATTGTTGCTGCTGTTGTTGTAACTGCTGCTGCTGCTGCTGCTGTTGATATTGCTGTTGATCCACCACAGTGCTGACAGATTGTGCACGCTTCAAGGTTGTCGCCGATTCAGCGACATGTGCAAAATATCTATCGCTATCGGTATCATCATTACCCTCATCATCTGCCTCAGATGTTGTATTGGTATTGTTATGATTACGATTGCTGTTGCAATTGCTATTGCTATTGCTGTTGTTACTGTTGCCATTACTCTTGCGACACTGCGATTCATATTCACGTTGCTTTTGCTCGTATTCAAGTCGCAGACGTTCGCATTGTGCACGCAATTCACTGCGTGAAGTCTCCTGCAACTTTTCCTTTATCTCTGCTACTGCTTCTGCTTCCTCCTCTTCTTCCGACTCCAACTCTCGATGTCTTGGTGTTGGCGTTGGTGTCAAACTATTACGTTGCAATGCTTCCGCACCCAATTGTACTGCTGCTGCTGCCTGCAGTTTGCGACGCTCAATTTCTGCTTTCAATGCAATAATGCGATCACGTTCCTTTTGCAAACTAGCAGCTTCAGCACGCAACTCTGTGGTAACATCATTCAATGCATGTACACGCTCTGTTATCTCAATGGGTAACTCATCATTGCCTTCAGCACAGCGTCGTTCGAGCAATGCACCAACACTGGGGGTGCTCTCATCTATTTGATTTACCGTATTAAGCATTCCCTTGAGCCGTGCCATTTGTGCTTTAAGTGCATCGATATCAGCAGTCTTTTGATTGATCATCTGCTGTGCATGTAGTGCACGTTGTGCAGCATTGGCTGCTTCTTGTCGCAAGATTGGCACATTACGTTGATATTCAACAGGCACAACACGTTCATTGCTTGGCTTATTGCTTGCTTGTGGTTGTACTGCTATTGCTGCTGCTGCTGCTGCTACTGCTGCAACTGTTGTAGCTGTAGCTGTTGCTGCTATTGGTGGCGTTGGTGTTGCCTCTTTTGATGTAGACTCAACACTCGATGCACGCACTTTATGTGCCGTTTGGCGAGCTGTATGATTTATGCTATTCAACTCATCAACCAATTCACGCATATCTTCACGATGTGCACGCAATGATTCTAATTTATCTTGCAGTGCCTGTTGTTCAGCTAATATCTCTGGACCATCATCACCAAGCACGCTGCTAAGTTCATTTTGATTATGTATGAAAGCTGTTAGATTTTTCATACGTCCTACGAGTGTTGCCATATCATCTTGTACTTGTTGCACTGTCTCATAGCTGGGTGCATCACCATTTCCGGTATGCGGCAAACGTCCAGCTTTAAGACGCAATTGTTCCATTTCACCAAGATGTGATTTTGCCATATTTTGTATATGCAATAATTTTTGTTGTTCCTCATGCAAATGTTGCATATTACGATTAGAGGCATCAAGACGCTGTTGCAGCTCATCAAAACTAGGTGAATTATCTGGCGTTGGCGTTTCTATAACACTGTGCAGCGATTGTATAGATTGTGCGCGATTGTCGCTTAACTGTTGGAAGATGATAATGATGAATTTTAATTAATAAAATGATGAAATAAAGGTAACGTAATGCATATATAACATACCTCACTTAATGCAACATCCTCCAGGCTGGTCGAATTGACAATGCCTTCATCTTTATTAATAGCGTTAGGATTAATTTCATGCACCATATTGTTCAGATGCTGTGTTTATATATAGATATATATATATAAGAAAAAAAAAATAAAGATAATTGTTAAAAATGTAGAAACAAATGTAAAAATCAGTATGAAGAATGTCTATGATATGACAAGATATTTATATATATTTTATATTGTCAATATTTTGATACTGCTGTCAAATGTTACTAGATGTATGTAGAAATATTCCCAGCTGATGTTACCTCTAGTATATTTCCTGCTTGTCCACTGTTATTATTCCAATTCTCATCCAAACCAAGCAATGAACGCAAAACTTCAATTTGCGAACGTGTCGTTGTATGCGATGTTGCACCAAAGAGTCGATGAACTAATGTTTGAAGTGCTGTAGGGCCGCTGCTGCTGCTCCCGTTGCTGCCTTGAGTGTTGCTATTATTGTTATAGCTATTATTGCCGTTGCAATTGTTGTTGCTGCTGTTGCTGCTGCTGCTGCCGTTGCTGCTGCTTATTATGGACTGTTGTTCCTCGTTGCCGTTTGTAGTATTGGGTGTAACAACGCCTACAGTAGCAATAGGTATTGCTGGCTGACGCAAACGTAACACTGGCGCTGCAGTAGTCGCTGGGGGCGTTGACGGTTGTTGCTGATGCTGTACACGTTGCACTGGACGTACGGGAAAGCAATATCGTTGCTGTTGTTCCTGTAGCTGATGATCTATATACAAAAAGAGAAGGCAAAAATAATAAATTTTTATTTTATTTTCAATATATACGAAAAATGACGCTCATCAGCCAGCCACAAACTGGCCAACTGCCCAGTGATGGCCACAACACAGTGATCAATGCGTCGGCACTCCGTGGGCGTTTATTTTTGTGCTCTATGCTAAATTTAGAGCATGAACTACTAGTAGCGCGCACATTTTTTCTATAGCCAGAGACACTATATAACATTTAGGGGGCCCCAGGTGCGTCAAATACATATAGTAATATATATACAGTAGATTCCGCTTATAGCGACTTACAAGGGACCTACGATTTTACGTCGTTATACCCGGTAGACGCACTAACCGATAGTAGTTTGTATGTATAAGTTTGCATGGGGACCAAACAAGCCAACGAGTTTTAGTCGCAGTAACCGGACGGACGGTTTAAGCAGAGTCGTTATAAACGGATTCTACTGTATATAATTCTTATATTATATATTTTATAACTTATTTTGCTTACCTGTAGGATCGTAACTCTGTTCCGCTGCCAATTGACGTAGTACTTCACGTTGTTGCTGCTGCTGCTGTGCTTTCGATACTACTGCACGTTCCAGCAAATCCTTAAAGCAACAGCAAATAAAGATAAGCAATAATATAAAGATTATAAATGCGGCAATTTTGAATAAAAAATATAGATCTAGTATAGTTTTTCTATAGATATATAACTATAGATATTTGACTAGAAATAATATGAGAAAACTATGCGAAACAGTTGGAGGAAAAATTCGCTAATGTGCTAAGGCAGCGATCGTTTGTATTACTAAAACAGACATCTCGAGTATTAAATGTATTTTTAACTCTGCAAGAGCAAACAGTTCCAATGGCTAAGAGATAGAGAGAGAGAGTAGTCAAAGATCAGAGCAAATGTATCTAACGGCAGAGCAATTTTGGATGCCATGGCAACGTGCAAGATTTGTATGATGCCATGCTCCATTAATATAAACAATAAGCCGTATAAAATAAATTAAATATGTTTATATACAAGCATACATAGTATAGAAATATATGCACATACATCAGCTATATATGCATATATATATACTCCCTCAACTTACAAATAATGCTCTCTCGCGTTTCTCTCGCTCCTGTTCCTGCAGTTGTTGCTTGATTAGGCTTGAGTTGCGTGCACGATTCACAGTTGAACGTGAAGAGTTGCTGGCAGATGTTAACGGTGTATTTGTTGTGCTTGCCGGCGACGCTGCTGCTGCTGCTGTTGTTGTTGTTGTTGTTACTGTAGCTGTCGCTTGTTTGGGAACAGCGCCGGTACTGCGACTTGTTTCACATTCACTGCTTTTCATTGTTAACTTATTTAATGGCGGTGTTGGCGCCATCATAAAATGTCTGTAGTTTTTTTTTATATATATATATATATTTATTTATTTATTATTTAAGTTATATTTACAAAATATAAACTAAAATTATAGAAAATAAACACCACACATTGAAATTGTACGCAGCACCTACTATCTAAACTTTTATTATATATGAAAATATACGTTTTAGTTTTTACATATCGTTACACTAGTGTCGATTATAACGCGTTTTACCAATATTTTGTTAATTATTTTTTAAATAGAAAACATTTTTAAGCATTTTATTAATGCGTTGCAAAAATTTTTTTTTATATTTGCACTAACAGCTGCCGTCGCACTCACTATCACTGGCAAGCAAACGGTTGCTATCGATATTTTGCATTTTTATGCGATACTTGTTCGTGAATATTGTATGTTTCGATAAGCTGTTGCGATGTTTAAATATCGATATTCGTGTAAATCATTTTCAAAAGCCGGTAGTTAATTTAAATTTAAAAAGAAAAAGAAAAAAATGTATACAAGTATTTAATAATGTTTCATTTGCAGGGATTTTATTTTAATCAAATGTTATTTGTAATAATGTAGATTAATGTATAGATAGAGTAAATCAGCAAAGGAATCAAAATTTATTAATATATAACTAATTTATTGAGTCTGCTTGCGTTCTATAATTTCTTCCTTCAATGTTTTAATACGTAGACGCTCGGCACGCAAACTTTCCTCTTGACCACGTAAATCACTTGTGAAATCTGTAACCATATTAATCATTGCATTAAGTAATTCAGCATTGTCTGGCGCAGCAGCACGTGTTCCGCCCGATGTTGAAGATGTTTCTGATGTTGCCAAAGATTCGGATCTTGCAGACTCTGATAACATTTTTCTGCTGCTGCTGCTGCTAGTTGTGCTGCTGCTCGATTGAATTGATTTTGTTTGTCTACTCTGCGTCACAGTGGAAGATTGAGATTCTTCAACAGATGATGATGACAAATGTTGCTCGATCAATTTTGTAGTATCCGTCATATTCTGTACGCGCTTAAATTGAGCCTTCAAATTTTCTATTTCTGCCAATTTTTGCTGCAAATAATTTGCTGTTTCTTTGTCTTCTTCCTCTGCAATCTCATTGTCAACGACAGTGGCAGATGCTCCACCCTCTGAGGGAGATGGTGATTCAGGTTCTAATTCTTCAACACCAGAGCTAACTGTACTTCTGCTTGTGGTGACCTGTGAGTGTTGTTCTCTAGTTGCAATTC